>WURT03143343.1:0-11167 GCA_009936505.3 Holothuria glaberrima
CGAGTGTATAGTGTTAACAAGGGCTGCATTGGCATGGGGGCTGAATGGGGAAAATGCCCCATGCTTCCCTTGGAGTCCTATACTTTACCTTGGTTGTAAATCAAAGTCCAAAATCCTTCATTGCCACTTGAAATGTCAACTGCGACATCTGGATAAAGGAGATCCACTGTAAGGTTGTAAAAGTTCAATGGGCCTGTGGAAAGTCATGAAAACCTTCAGTTACAGTTAGGAGCTTAGAAGCTCAACTTTAAGAAAATAATGAAAAATTTGGCTTTAAGTATTGTAAACTCACGAGAAAATACTGTAGTAATGGCAAAATTAGCAGCATGAACCAATAAGATCCCATTCAAATCCCATTCTTTTTAATGGGACATCATTCATGAGAATTAAATGAAGGAGAAAATGTTCCAATTTCTCCAATCAATCTCACTGAATAAGAATCATTGAATATCATTCAATATTTTAATTAGATCTAATGAGAATGTTCTCCTGGGAATTTCAGACTAATACAGTATAAATGGGCATTATCCCAAATTGCCACAGTTCTTTTAACATAACATAACATAACATAACAAGTTAAAGGGTAAAGGAGGGCAAAAGCCCCATAAGATGCCCTGCAATCCAGACCCAAAACAAACCCAAACCTAACCTACAGTAATATCCAACAAAGCCCGGCCAGCACAATCAGATTCTGCCACAGTCACAATGAAACTTGTCAATGTTTATCTTGAAGCAATTGACTGAAGTGGAATTAACAACCCACTCAGGCAGACTTTTCCACTCATTGACAACTCTCTGTGACAAGCTGAACCTTCTAATGTCAAGCCTACAGTACAGTATAGAGAAACACTTCTGCAGCAGATCTTACAATGGCCTCGAACACAATAAGCACAAACCTCTACTGTAAGTAGTTACAGTATCTATACGATAAGACAGATAATTCCTACTGCATATACCAGAAAGGCATTCGAAAACTAGCATATCCCCCTAATCCTTCCTACTGTAACTCAAGAGTGGTAAGTCCCAGACATTTAGATCTATCATGATATGGGAGACTACGCACTCCGGTTAGAAGCTGAGTATGTGGCCCTCCTCTGAACCTGCTCTAAAAGAAAAGTTCTTGTCCTTCTCATAAAAAGGATTCCAAGTCTGCACAGCCAAACTTGTGGCCCTAACCAACAGTGCTTATACAAGTTCAACACAATATCTTTACTAAAATTACTGAAATTCCTCTTGATCAATCCAAGTACCCAGTTTGCCCTAGCAGCTCAGCATACTGCCTAGAAGGCTACAGATCACTTGTAATGACAACACCTACAGTAGGTCTCTTTTTAAAGTCACATTACTCTAGTAAGTACTACCAGCCATGGTGCAATCAGTAACTCAAATTTTTAGATCGAGAGTGAAGAACTTACAATAGTCTCATCAGCAAACTTACTGTAACTAATACTAGATGTGAGAAATCTACAGTATCAATATCACTGATGAAAATTAAGAAAAGAATTGGTTCAAGAACAGAACCCTGTGGTAGTCTACTTGAGACTTCTTTTCAAGATGAGAAATTACCATTGACATGCAAGAATCCTCTGAGATCTACCAAAAAACCAAGAATTGATCCAGTCAACATGCACACCTGCCCTGGATACCTATAACTAATGTAGTTTCACCATAAGTGTACCTATTAGAACTTCACCAAATGCTTTGGGAAAGTGGAGGTAAATGGCGTGACCAGAATCAAGAAACAAAGAGATCTTCAAGAAAGCTCAGTAAATTAGTAAAACAAGAACTACTAGGCAGCTAGGAAACCGTGTTGAGACAGAAGCAGTAATCCATTATCTATCATACTCTATGCACACATTAACCCTTGACCACAGACTCCATGACTTTACACAGTAACACATATATGTAATTGCAAGTGAAGCTCTGATTCCCTTTCTTGAAAATTGGGGTAACATTTGCAACCGAGTCCAGCCAGAAAGAACGAAGCTTGAGTCCAGACATTTCTGAAAAATATTGTCCGGTAAAAAAAATGACAAAATCTCATCATTCGACGTGCAGAATGGCAGGATGGGTCCCATCTGGCCCAGGGGATTTGTCAGCCTTTAAACTCCCAAGTATTGCAAACCAGTTAGGCCTACCCAATCCTTAATGTTATCGTCAGCTACAGTAAGCGCAGCCAAAAGTTGGGCCTTGAAGTTCCTTAATTCTATATTACACTTCTGACAAATGAAAATGAAACTCTTTTTAGATGTCTCTGCAAATGTAAATTTTAACCCAAATTTTTTATCAAAATCTTTTTGATTCTCATTTCAGTCTACAGTTAGGCTAGGTTATATCGGTAGTCTACATTTTCTTTCATGCAGCTACTGTAGGGGTGAAAAGTAGGTCTAGTTTGTACTAACAGTTAGCAGGGCTAATTGTTTGTACTTGATACACTTAGCTTAGCAATTTTTCTGGAAATTAGTAAACTGCAGTAAGAGTCATATGCAACAGGACAAAAGCAATATTTGGCTATCGCCACGATTCATAAATAGCCCACTCAAAATAAAAATTTCCGGAGGTGTTCATGTTGTGGGCATGAAATAGACGAAAACCTGTGTATAACATGGCTTAGCACAGTACCAGGATCAGTACAATTGAGTGACCTGTCGCCGCCGGTTGGTCCCATCATGAACAGCCATCTTCCAGAAATATCGTCGTATGTACAATTGGCAGGGGTGTCTGCATTAACAGACAACACAAAGAAGAAGGTAGCTAGCACGGCTTCAAAAGTTTTCATGTTTTCTCCACCAAAAAGAAGCAAAAGACGAGAACTTACAGAGGCTCGAGTTACACGAAAGATTACGCGACACAAGTTGATACCTTGTCAACTTTCACGAGCAGTATTTCCACAAATTATTTCTTCATATGTAGTCCACTGCTACCGCTACAAGAGTCGGTTGAAGCGTGCGTATGATGAATGTAACGTATTTCAGTGCTCAACAACAGTGCTTATTTCCGAAATGTAGGCCTAGTGTACATTTGTATGATTTGTATTAGATGTTTCCTCATTCTTCATGGGTTATCATTAACTGGTGTGTTTCCTTGGTGTTATAATTATGTTTCAATCAAAATTATTCAGCTAACAGTTTAACCCTTTAAAAAATTCTTTCAAGCCATCAGAATGCCTGATTTCCTGAGAGGGAGAAAATGACTTTAATGTGGAAGGTATCACGGGAAAGATCAAATCAGTCAGAATCAATCATGCCATCATCAAATTACGACAGTCTCTTTTGTTTACACAACTCAGAAACTCACATGACACTCTCATAAAGTTAGTGATGAAATCACCACGCTTGCGCACAAAAAGTGCCCAGTACGGCTGGCAGTTACGGTTGTATCCGTGACCCAAACCAATTAGTTTAACGTTTGAGGGTCAGGAACGTAGCCAGCAAACCTGTATGAGGCCACATATGAATGAATCCATATGGAGCTCATTAAATTTTGTACCCAAAATTCATGAGGAGGCCCATGGGCCAGCCCATGTGACCCATATGGGATATTTCTGGGAATCATGTGGGGCAGTTTCCCACATGGGCCCAGAGCTTTGTGGGTGGTATGGACTGGCCCATACTAAGCACTAACGAATCTTGGGTGCAAAATGATATGACGCCATATGCTGACCCATATGGGCCCCTAAGGATCCCATATGGGAATGTTACCTGGAAAACCACTTGGTTACCACTTTGGAGAATTGGAAAAAGAGCTCTAAAAATTGACGCACCCGGGACAGTTTTGTAAAATATAGTGACTATGCTAAAACTATTGCTTACAATGTAGGCTCTTTAAATCTTCGGTTGGTTGTTACTTTCTCAAAGTTCCCGGACATGCAAATTTTCAAGGTCAAAGGTCAAAAAGGTCAATTTTTCAAAAATTTTAGTATTTTTGGCACACTTTAATATGACGTGACGCATAAAATGCTGTTAGTCTAAATGAATAATTAATACAGTTTTAAACTGCTCAAAATGTAATGAAAATAAAAGAATTATAACCTGTTGAGAGTGTTTTCGTAGACTTAACAACGAAAATTTGAATAACAGATTTTGACACGTTGAACGGTCTGTTTTCAATACCTTTCAATTCAATTCTAGACCATTAGTGAAGACGGAGAAGAAAAGCGTCCAGACACTATCACAAGCGTTTTGTAAACTATATGGACGGGTGATGCTTAAAATATACCTTTTGATTTTTGAATTTTTCTTAAGTTTCCGAACATACAAAGTTTTAAGGTCAAAGGTCATTAATTAAAGGTTGCACTTTTTAAACTTGATCTGCATCTTTGGTCTTTTCCCATAAGGGGCCCTCACAAAAGCATAGGACTTCAAACAACATTTATTCAGATATTTTTAAAGCAACTTTGACAGGGGTGGGGCCAGGTGGGGTGAGGAATTGCCATGGCCCCCTTCGGAGAAGGATGAGACCCTCGTCGGGAAAATTTTCCAATCTTTTTAGGGAGAATGAGTGTGTGCGATAAAATTTTAAATCTCCAACCGCGACTTGGTCGGCCCAACAGTCGAGTTACTCTCAAAGAGGACAACTTCTTCAATCTGTCAATCAAAGCCTCAAATTTTCGGTTTTCCAAAATACATTGCAAACCCCACCGTTTCAATTTTCTTAAAAAATACCCAGATTTTGGAATAGCTCGCAATACCAATAGTAAAATTTCTCCACTAAAACTCCACAATTTTTGCTCCCCAATAGGGCTGAAAATTGTATTCACCATCCTTCCAGTAATTTGTCGCTTTTGTCTTGGTTTGGGAGATGGCGTGCGCTCCTACCCCTGTCGAGGACTTGCTTAGTGCAATCCTTTAAATGAAGTGGGATATAATGAAAATATTTACACTATGTATTGTATTTTCCAAGCCGTATTTTAGAAATCTGATCTTTTTTTTGTTTCGGTTGTTAGTGTGTGTGGAACTACGGCATTAATTAGATTAAATGTGCAGTAATCACACAACTAATTTATATTAAATGCATTACGGTGTTTCTATCTATGCAATTACTATTTGCCAACATGAACTAGATCAGTAAAAATGGTAGGTTGTCGCAATACCCCATGCATAATAAAATGAATTTTCGTTTAAAACTTTCCGAACATGATGTAAATTTCTTAAGGCAGAAAGCGTCTTTGCTCGGGAAGTCACGCAAGTAATACATTTTAGCTTTAAAAACTGACGAAGTATGCATTTTTTTTGTTTCAACACACATTTTTCTACTATCTTCTTTTTATTGAGAGGGAGTTGGAATTTAGTCTGTTTTCCAGTTTCTTTTCTTTGTGTGTGTGCGTGTGTTTTGGTTCTTGTTCTTTTGGTAAATTTATGGGTGATATCTCTTCTTTAAAGAACCTAGTCGATTGGTACATTATTTCCAACCCACCGTCATTCCAAAATTTAAATTTATCTTGTTAATTAAACTATAGTTGTCCTCTCATACAGGCTAAAACAATGGTTTAGGAGAACTTACATCGACGATTTGTTAAGTGTGAATTTGTTAACTGCG
The DNA here is from genome assembly GCA_009936505.3 of Holothuria glaberrima. NCBI lineage: Eukaryota > Metazoa > Echinodermata > Holothuroidea > Aspidochirotida > Holothuriidae > Holothuria > Holothuria glaberrima. The sequence continues at coordinate 5,539 of WURT03143343.1, forward strand.
TTTTCCAAGCCATTACGTAATTTTGGGGCAATTAAAGTGAACATGAATGTCCTCATGGCATAGCCTCCTCGCCTCTTTAGGAGATGGGATCTTCTCACAGTTTGCAAGTCTGCAGTTATGTATTATTTTTTATTTAAAAACATTTCCTTTGTAGGAAATAAATAGTCTCCGTTTATTGATAATGGGCATAATTACCTAATAACATCTTCTATGACATCAAAACGCCTTTAAAAGATTGAGTGAAAGGGCAGAGACTCTATCAAGGTGTTGAGTGCCTTTTTCTTTTGAAAATGTGTAGACTTTGTGGTCCAGCAATCTTCTGAGTGGTTCTTTCCCTTTAAAACTGTTGTTAGGTCTAGAGATGTTATTGATTATTAGGACTCGTTAATAGTAAAATGTAAATCATAGGCGCACTGGGATCTGGGGAGATGTAGCCCCGGAGAGCTTAAGGAAAAATCCTATTTCTCTGGCACATTTTGTGAAAATCGGGCCATTAGTCGGATTATAATGGTTTTTCGGGCAAACAGCTCAGCCTCTCCCCCTCTCCCAGAAAATGTCCCGTACACCCATGGTAATTGTTATATGAATTTAGTTCATTTTCTTCACTGGTGAATTAAACTTTAATGAGTTATGATTATAGAGCACTAATTTAAAGTTCACTTATTTCCCTGCATTAGAAAACCAGTGGGTGATTCTCGCATAGGTCGATGTTATTTTCAAGTTTGGACAAGGAAACAGCACATACCCATAACAAGACTTGATTTTCTTTGGCAAAAAAGAATCCTTTAAAGAAAAAATTCTCAGTTCTCAAAAACTTTTCCTGTTGAAATGAATTCAAGGAAGCTTATATAGAGGGGCTATTGATACGTTACAATTTCATATATGATCTTGCTTTCATCTTCGTAAAGTTATGAAGACAGTGTTTAGTAATCACACCTTGGGGTTACTTTAATTCTGGCCACATCTAGAGGATATTTAGATATTTAGAGAATGTGAAGAGGATATTTAGGAAACAGGTTCCTTCCAAAGGACTGATATTATCATTTTTGTCTAGCACAATATATATACGTTTTTGTCGACAATTGATAAGAGGTAAGAAGCATTCAGCAAACTCGGAGATTTTGGGGAGGAGATGCGTTGCCACAAATTATTCTTTTGGCCTGGCAAAAAGTATATAAATTGGTTGGCTAAATCAGGGGTCAACCAGATTCAGATACAACAACCATTTGATGACCAGTTGATCAATGGAAAGAAAGGGTACACTGTTCGAAAATACAGGTCCATAACTTAGGAGCAGTGGGGGCCCTCAAACATTTATGCCTTGTAGAAATTGTAAGAACAAAAATTATAATTTCCGTTTATGTCAACACATATCGTACATTGAAAATGATTTTCCCTCTGGCAGTCTGGAAGCCTTCTCGCCCCTTCAATGAAACTGGCTCTAAGAGTGCTTAGTGTTTCGTTTTTTCTTATGCAGATTAACGAAGGCAGTTTCAATTCACAGGATACTCAAAATACTTCTTTTAATGAAAAGCAAAGAATTCGTTTAATGTTTAACTCTTTGACGCATTTAGGACAAGATTGTAGTGACACATTTTCAAGGTGGAGCATTTTATTTTATAATTTTTACATCTAATATGGAATTCACAATATTTATAATGAAATAAAAAACTCACCTCTTCAGTACTACCTTTCCTGCTTACAGAGAGCATTTTGTTTGTAAATGACATTTTGATTTATCGCATTCAGAAGATCAACATAAAAACTGCCAGAAGTTTATTTTTTTTTTTCATTTAATGCCATATAGCCTAAAGAATTTCTAAAAGTATGGGCAGAAGCCTAAACTATATGAAAAAAATCTTCATTTGTTTACAACAAATGATTACTTTGAAAACACTGAGGGGAAATACCATAGCCACATTGTTCCATTAACCTTACCAGATATGGTTTCTAAATTTGATCAGTGTGCGTATAGCTGGTGAGATTTTTGTTTAGCACTTCGCTAAGATTAACTTGTGTGGCAGAAATAAAGAGAGCCACTACGTAATCAAAATTTGACAGGACAATTTTTATGCAAGGAGAGCATAATATTGCAATGCAGAACGTATGACGATCTTTATTGAGAGAAGCTTTAACTCCACGTGGCAAAACATGACGTGCAAATTTGCAACGGGGCAAACTAGGAAAAATTAATGTAAATATTCAGTGTAACCATAGTAAATATTAATAATTAATGATTTTATACATTGAATGCAGTTCATGGATGTTTACTGTAAATTTATTCAAAATATTTACCACACTAGACTTAAGGAAAAGCCTCCCCATGAAAAAAAAAACTGAATGTGAAGCACACATGTATAGTACCAACTTGATTGTTGAAGTTTGGGTGAAGTGGACGCATGACCTTTAACCCTCCTAATTACAATGTTCGGGTAAATTTAAAAGGTGACAACCAACAGAAGCTGAAAGTTGATATCCTAAGGAACATTTTAAGGTTAGATGTCAACTTTTACAAAGTTGTCCCGGGGGTGTCGAAAATTTTCAGACTTCGCCGATAGTCTATACCCTATAGCAGATAGATGAACGTTAACACTGTCGAGTTCACCTTCTTTCGTCTATAGTGCTCAGAGGCAGGCGCGTTTTCAAATCAATTGTGGAGGTGGCGCTCATCACCCCGTTGGGCCCGGCCGGCCAAGGCCGGGCCGAAAATTTTGGATCAGTAACACAATTGTGGGCATCAAAATGAAGAACGCACTGCCCACTGTTTCAAAAATTCTCGAAAAGCATGTACACATAGCCCTTTACGACTTTGTAGAGATATTTCAACTTTTTAGAGTCGCAGTATGGGTTCAGAGGCGATGCCCTCAGGCGAAACGGCGTTACTGAAGATGATAGACGAATCGGGTATAAGTCATTGATGATGGTGAAATAATGGGATCTATCCTTCTAGACTTAATTAGAAAGGCATTTGATCTTGTAAATCATGATATTTTATTTGAGAAATTACGCTTATATCAACGGTTCCGAGAAAGGAAAGTTATTATTAACTGGTTTCAGTTATATACTTAACAGGAAACAGTTTGTCCACTAAAATGGTACTTATTCTAACACTTTGCCAGTTGTAAGTGGTGTACCTCAGCTGGGGTCAATAATCGGTCCTACTTCTGTTACTACATCAATGATTTCAATTTATGTCTTTCACATTCAGCTGATACGTATGCTTGTATGCTAGTGACACCACTTTTCATGTTTCTGGTAAGAGTATATACTGAAGAACTATTTATAAAGATAAGCGAGGATCTAAAAAATTGAAAATGGTGCAACAATAACAAAATGTTCGTAAACGTGGATAAAACAAAAAGCATGTTGATATGCTCCAAACAAAAGCAACACACTACTGTATTAGGCTGAAGCTGACACGATAACTGCTCATTTTGATGGCAACAAACTAAAGAACAGGAGTCAGTACGAGAAGTTACTGGGGTCAGGGTAGATTCAAATTTAACGTGGCAAGAAAGATTTCGCAATTCATTGACGTACCTACGAGAATTTTATATTTTAACGAATATATTTTACCCTTTCTTAACTATTGTAATATTGTATGGAGTTCATGTACCCTACGAGCAATAATGTAATCAGAATAGAAAAGCTTCTTAAGAGTGGTGCCAGAATAATGCTTGATGACACATATGAGGAGATATCTGAAGACCTTTTAGTAAACAAGGATGGAAAGCAAATTTCTCAGTTGGTCACTGCTCTTTGATTACCCCACGGAGTGGACGAAGTTTTTCGTTCAGCTCATCGCTGCGAATCGAAGGGGCGGCAGGCTAGGGGGCGGCAGCCACAGAGGCGCTACGCATGCTACTCTTTGATTGACCTCAAAGTTTGAAAATTTAAATTATGGAGAGTAGCTCGCATTTTTATACAATTCAGAGAGAGTGTTTTGATTACACACTAAGGTCTTGCAAACTAACCAGGACTTGACCATGCTGCCAGAATAATACCTGATGCCACATATGAGGAGATATCTGAAGACCTTTTAGTGAACTAGGATGGAAAACAGAGTTCTCAGTTGGCAATTGCTCTTTGATTGACCTCACAATTTGAAAATTAAAAAAATGAAGAACAGCTCACATTTTATACAATGCAGAGAGAGTGTTCTGATTACACATTAAGGTCTTGTTTGCTAACCACGACATGACCATAAGCAAAAAACTAGGTTTGTGTCCACACAAGGAAGAACGTAAGACAGCTTTGTAAGAGATTAAAGTAACTTAGTTGGGATAATTGAAACTATCTGGAATGGCAAAATTTGCCGTTTGGGCTTTTCCTGACCTCACTCACAATCTAGAATTACTGAAAATATGTGCACCATATATGTATATGGGTTATTCCATTTATTTGAAGGCAAAATGGGGTGATTAAGTCTCTGAATTCTACAGAAGTGAGTGGTTCCAAGCTAAGATTCCATTTATTTGGGTACCAAGCTAAACATTTTTGGACCTAAATTCATGATGTCTCCTATTTTCTGTGACACATTAATGTTTGGGTTTGTCTTATACTTATTTCTCTGAACCAGAGATTGAGTAAGTTCCATTCACGAGTCGAGGTATTGTTTACATCCTCAAAACGGCATAACTTTGGAATAAAATACCTGTTTTATATGTAAATAGGGAGACCAAAATACTTTTATTACATCGATAACATGAATGGGTTGATTTCATACCATTTAAGTGTATTCTTTATAGGTAATTTGAATAACCTGAAGGTAAAAAAAAAAACCATTCATATTTCAATTCATGGTTTTGTCCCAAGTTTGGGTACAAAAACTTATGTTTCACTTGTAAACAAGATTGGGGACACCAAAGTACATTTCTTGACACTTCAAGTTTTAAATCAGTCAGCAAAATTTTACGAAGTGCATATCAAAAGCAATAATAAAGTGCACAATTTCGCGAGGTATTTCAAAATAGAAAGTTTGACAAATATGTTTGCTGCAACTGTAAAGTTTCACAACGCAAACTTTTCCGGTGACGCAAAAGTATTCTGGCAAAATCAACAATGGCCTTTTCATTTTCGTTGAATTTCTGTTTATACCGTTAATTGTATGAGGCGATGCCCAGGCTTCAACAATTCACGAACTACTTAAGAGGACTACAGTCTATGCTTCTTGAGAGCAATATTATTGGAAAAGGCTAAGAAATTAATGTTTCATAAATGAGGACAACAAAGTTAAAAAGTGAAACCTCATTGGTCACACTGCACCAAAAACGAAAATGTCACATACGTTTCAACGTATGTGATTTATTGTCACAAATTTATATGTTACAAACATATTTGCAATAAAAATTATACACCTTAAGCCTAAAATCAATCGAAACTTAAATTTGTAATATGGTAACTTTGAATGTCACAATGTTTTGCCTAAAATGTGCTACCTCTAGCTCAGTTTTCATCACAATTGGCAAGATTTATTCCCATGATTCAAATTTTGAGGGAATGTTTTTAAGTAATCTTTATTTTAGAGTTTGAGTTAGAGTTAGATGAGGTAATACTGCCCAGTTTCTAACCAATTGGTTTAAGTCGAGCCGGCCACGGCCTTTTTTCCAGTTGTGGCTCACTGGCTTGT
>WURT03143354.1:0-11167 GCA_009936505.3 Holothuria glaberrima
TGGTATGACTCGACCTGGGAATCGAAACCGGGCCTCCCGCGTGAGAGGCGGATGCTCTACCACTAGACCAAACACAGTATTTTATTTCTAGTCATGCTATGGCCTATAGAAACAGTATCATTTTCACGTGTTTATAAGTAGGTGATTCAAATTCGAATTATTACTATAACAGTTATGCTTGTGAAGAAATAAATGTTTTTCTCTAATACTTTATCTTTGGAATGGTAGAAAAAGTTAAGCCCCAATTTTTTGTTGGTCACGAAACTCATAGGGTTCCCTCTCTCCCAAAGTACCACATCTATATACAAGGCATGAAAATGTTACATACTCCTTGTCTTGAAATATGGTGTCTTTCTAAAGATTTTGGTTTTTGTTTTTTACCTCTGATGCTGATTACCTCAAAGGACCTCAGCCCTCCACTGTGAATAGTAGTGTTCTTTCTTTCAATATGATGAAGTTACATGCCAAGTACGAAGATTGCCCATCATTGCTATCTTGGGTTACACTGTTTATAAACAATTTTTTTATGTTTCGTATTTTCACCTCCGGTGACCTTAGATAACCTTTATCCTTTACTAAAATCAATAGGGTTAAACTTTTGACTATAATGCATCCACATGTCAAGTGTGAAAAGCATCCATGCTTCCTACCTAGAGATACCGTGTTTACATGGTTTTCGGTTCCTGACCTCTGGTGATCTCACATGACCTTTGACCTCCACCAAAAACAACAGGGATCTTTCTCTTAATATGTTAATTTTATATCACAAGTATGAAAATTAGCCATCATTGCTATCTTGAGATATCGTTTTTACAAGCCAAGCGTCACAAACACACCAGCGTGATTGCATGGATTCCTTTTGCTTTTAGCAAGGAACCAGTAAATGGATGAAACGATCAGTAGTAGCTGGAGATCTTCCCGTATTCTCCGTATCCACGGTCAACTTTAGTTGTCAGTAGCTTCGGTGTTGTCAGGTTATAGGGGATTGTGGGTATGGAATATAATAGGGATTGCATGGGATTTTGAAATAAGGGAAGCTGTCCGCCAGAAACGAGCTGAAAAACTAGCATTTATTGAATATTTTAAGTGTATGTTTTCTACATTGAACACATAAAGGAAGCTTTTAGATGTTGCAATTGGTTATTCTCATAACAAGAGTCCTTTGTTTGAATTTATTCTGCGCTGTTGTTTTTTGTGTAAATATATTGTGAAGGTTTGTAATGGATGTTGTTTAGAAAACAATACCAGTTAGTAAATTGGAAGGAAAAAAAAAAGAAAAAAAAAAGAAAAAAAAAAAAACCGGTAATCAAGTACCCTGACCATTTTACACATAATATACAATTTCAGTACAAGTCATCACTTCAAGGTGGTGGAAATGTACATGATTTGTACATGTGGAACCTAGAACTTAAGTTTTTTGAATATAAATGTTGAAAATCTATATTTCAGAATTTTCTTCTTGTCTTTTCAAAATCTGAAGTTTTTTTGTAGACAAATAAATACAAAGTTTGACCAAGACGATTGGGTCATTTCATTTGAACGGACTAGAAGGGCGGTGGAAATTTGATCCATCTGCTGGTCATAACCTGGGTCAAAATGTCATTATTCAAGTTCGACTGGGTAAAAATGACCCATTACTGGGTCATATGAAATTTTACCCTGAGTTGGTGTCAAGATTTTGGGATCCAAAGTACGGTTGGAGGGAATTCGACGCTCCACATAAGTAGGCATTATCATACCCTACTTTTCCAAAGTCCTCTCGACTCTTTGTCTAAGAGCCAAACTTTACCTCCGAATGAACTCTGTTTCCCAAAGGAGCTAAAGCTCTCTACTCTCACTCTAGACAGTAACAATTAGTCCCTTTACTAAGTTAACTTCTGGCCCCTTCTCCATTTTAAACCAAACCAATTCTCTAGTGCACCCCTAAGACACAGTCTAGTAGTCTGGACTAAGTTTAAATTACTTGAGGCAATAGTGTAAAAACGCAGTGTTTGTGAGACTGACTGTGTAAGTCATTGTTGACCAGCCAGAGTGAAATTATTCTTTGAATGGATGTCAATCAAAGTGCAATTATCAAAAGTATTTAGAACTCTAGGGGATAGTTTTAAATATTCTGGATCAGAGATTTGCCAGCAATTTCCTAGTAACAGGGGACACCATATCTCCTTTAACATGATCAACCTCTCAGCCTTCATGGGTCTGTTGTGTGTGGCCAAATATGGTTCTAGGCTGGCTGAAAAGGACAGGCACGATCTTAGCCTAAATGCAGCTATACTTTTTCCAAATTCCCCCTTGACTCTCAGACGAAGAGTTAAAGGGAGAAAATCAAATGTTACTTAAGAAGGAGTTATGTTCCCTAAAAGGCCTACTTTTAGAGGGGAAAATAAACTTAATTGACAAACCTCTTGACCTTCAGACCTCTACATCATGGGTCTATTATGCGTGACCCTGTTCTAGACTGGCTGAAAAGAATATATTCTACACATGATCCTAGCCAAACTGCCGAAAAGTGATCATAAGTTGTCCGCGTCTGGTAATTCTGTTTAATGGGGTAGTGTTTATATAACATGGGTAATTTTATATAACTGCCGCATTGACAGTTCTCCAATAATGTTACATGTTATGCAAAATAAACACTACAAAATGCTTTATCAGTTGTAAACTTTTTCAAGCAAGATAAATTATTCAGGTCATGAGAGGAATAAACGCAAAAACAGAGTACCAACCATTTTTACGAAAAATATGGACAAAATTAAACTCTATCCACTTCATTTCGAGGTTCCGTACGTCGTAAAGCCGTAAACTTACACAAATTTTTCAGAGTAGTTTGTTGATTTTAAGGAATAATTATTTGCGTTACAATGTTGAAATTAAAGCTAAAATATTCAGATCTTTTGGAGATCAAAACGAGGTTTCATTTTTACATTGTGATGCATATAACCACATTCTGACCGACTTTGCAATGTTAATGAGCCCCAATTGTACAAATGGAAAATCAAGAAGGGTTTGTTGAACAAAGACTTGAAATTTGACCTCAACAGCTATGTCATTAGTACCCGTTGGAAGTATTCTAGATTCCCATTATTTTCAGTACCTATCTTTCTCATTCTTTATTCCCTTTCATGCTTTGTTCTTTTACTTCATCTTTTTGCTTATTTAAGCTTAGCCGTTGGACACTTTACATTTATATTTGCTCCACATCTGCCACATTCACATTTTGCTGTAGTGAAGGAGCCTTGGTGACTTCGAAATATTGCAACATGTAATTCCTAATGAGGATATTTGCTTGATTTTTATTTTTACCTTCGTGGACCAAACCCATATTTATGTATACATACACACAAATATATAAATATATATATATATACGGAAGTGTAGATACTTCTAAATATAGAAACATTTGGTGGTATCTTCTTTCTTACTAAGGCAAAGGTTGCCAATGTTAGACGCATATTCCACAGGTTTAAAAAAAAAATTGCGACTTTGACCGCTTCCCACCATTCTTCTGTTTCTATATTTAGAAGTCGCAACGTCACATCTACACTTCCGTATCTACACAAACTGGACGGAGCTTACAAGTGACGTTATGATGGAAAACTGTCCCGTCTGGTATTTGAATTAAATTGACCAGTTCTTTCCAGCAGAGTCTACTGCACGTTGAGCAGTTGATCGTTGGTTCAAACCCAGCCCGGACCTCAGTTTTTCATCATTTGGTGGTTTCTTCTTTCTTACTAAGGCAAAGGTTGCCAATGTTAGACGCATATTCCACAGGTTTAAAAAAATTATGCGACTGTGTCCGCTTCCCACCATTCTTGTGTTTCTATATATATATATATATATATATATATATATATATATATAAGGTCAAAGTACTGGGTAGCACCTATGAAGTGTGCAGGTTGAAAAAAGTAGTTTGTTAGGTGGTTTGTCCGTGCCCTGAAGTGGGTGAACACAGGAAACAACAAGATAAGAACTTACTTAAGAACTGACTTATAGAAGTTCTAGTCTAACGTTCAGATCATGCGGGGATAAGGTTCCAAGTTTCATGATGAGACGGTTTTCGGTTTACCTTGCAAATATGCACCATCGCACGGAGGAATACATACACACACAAACACACACACACATATATATATATTACAGGGTTCGAAATTAGCACTCGCCTGTTGCCCATTTGCGACTAAAAACATCGGTGGGTGAGTGAAACCCTCTTCTTGGCTCTTGGTAGTCCGGTTGGCGAGTTAAAAAATCTGACTACCTCCTATCCAGAGAAAAAAAATTTATTTCAACGCACAATCAGACCTATTTAGGCTATCCCTGTATAAATAATTTCAGGTCCATCTCAAATATATCCCAGCTGACACGATTAGTTTCGTTATCAACTACTCATTTCCTATTGAAGATACTTCCAGTCCTTATGCACCGACGTGACGGACTAATATGACATCAGTCTCAAAACACCAGTACGTTTCTACATCATTCCGAACTCATGAATGAATTAGACTTTCCGTATTCTACTAATTCAAACGGCTATTGAATTTTTAGAGCTTGTGCACTCTGGTAGTCATAGGCAGTGTACCGTGAAGGGCTGGATTGACGCAAGTTATGCTTGTGTTGGTCTTGCCATTCAGTCTTGAAACCTACTCTGAGCTGCACTGATGAGATCTAACAAGATCGAAACAGTTCTGTCTGCAGATTGAGTTATATATATATATATATATATAGATATATATATATACATATATATATATATAGATATATATATATATATATATATACCAGAAATATTCGGAGGGTCACTTGAGGCCGAAAAAGAGCTCGATACAAAAAGGTAGAGACAAAAATACAAATAAAACATGTAACATGTAACAACGTGCTACAAGTAGATATATATATATATATATACCATGTATTTGTATATATATATATGTTTATATATATATATATACAAACATACAAAGTTGGCGTAGGATACACCTTAGGACGACAGTTAAATCGACTTTAGTATAAAAATTTTCAGTTTTTTCTTTAACTAACCCTAACCCTACCCTAACCAAATTTTGTACAGATACTTTTTAGACAGGACTAATAATTGAAGCCTATTCCTGACGATAAAATTATTTTTCTAAATGGTACCTTAAACAATAAGGGGTAAGGCGAGAGTTAACTGTCGCCTGAATGCCAACTATCGCCTTAATGTCTATTAATTAGCACGAACTGTCTCCTAAAGGTATAATCCATGCGGATATATATGTATATATATATGCATATATTTATATTTTCATAACATAAACTTACCTTCCCTTCGACCTCAACTCGACCGAGAGCAACGAAAAAGCATTATTGAATATTGGTATCATCATTCTTTAAATATTATGTGGTTCACTGACTCACATAGTTTCACATTTCTGATGTTTGCTTAAGTCAGGGTCGTGGGAGCTCTTTTAGTAGGAGTAGCATAATTTATCACTAAGACAATGTGTTTGACGTGATTTAAATATATTTTTCCTTATTTTCATTGTCAAATTGTAGGCGTATCGGCACGAAAAATCACTTCAACGGTGGGTAATGCCATGTCCAAAATAAATGCAAAATAATAATAATAAAAAAAAACACACACACATTAAAAGAGCTTGATTCAATCCGATTTTTTTTCATAAACGATCATAAAACTTATGTAATCCTTAGGTTTGAAACTAATAAACGATGCAAATGCTTCCAGTCCGTCAAAGGAAGATGTCGGGTGATCAGCAAGTGGAAGCAGATAATCATAAAAAGTATAATACAAGATGTGATAGATAGTGGCAAAGAGGACATCAAATCCTAATTTCGAGATCGATTCTATCTTTTTGTTCTTTCACGCTACCGCTAGCACGTATAGACAGACAAGGTACTGAAGGGGAGAGATAGTTTCCAGGGAGTCAAAATATTTTGGGATGAAATTTTTGATTTTTTAGGGGGGCAGTAATTTAAGTTCAAGGAGGTTTTGCCCCAGCCCCCTCCAAGTTACGGCTAAGGTCAACTTCGGGCTCTTCCCTGGTGCGCGCGGGGTCTATAGTCGCAATTCCTTGTTAGGGTCCTGAGTAAGCGCTGGGACATTTACAACTTTGTCGGCATTACAATAAAATATTAAATAAGCATCAAAGACAGCAGAAATTAAAATTTGACCATTTCCTGTTGTACTACATTTTATTTAAGCCTAGCTTTGACCGACTGCAATTTATCCGGTTTTATCCTGCAAGGGAAATAGGGATGGCTAGGAATGATAATGGTTGGGATTGCATGGGATTAAGAATAAAAAACTCACTGAAATTTTCCGACAGGAAAATAATAAAGGCAACTGCACACACGATTAGATTATGCAGATGATGTATACAGGCCCGTACCCAAAGGGGTGGGGGCAAGGGGGCGAAGCCACCCTGAAATTCTTTGCCCCCTAAAGAAGTTTCAGGTTGCCATTGACTTAATACATTACACATTTAGCCCACTGAAATTTTTTCGCCCCTCTGGAAGCCATTTCAACCCCCTTCAGTGCCTTGTCTGGCGTCGGGATTGAATGTATAGAGGGCTGAATAGGCAAGCCCGTGTAGCCAAGGGGACCAGGGGAAGAGACCACTTAGGGAAATTTTCAAATAACATTTTCTCAATTTATTTTAAGACATTTCGCCCCCTAATTTGAAAATATTTCGCCACTTGAAACTGTCTTGCCCCACCCCCTTAAGTACTTAGGTCAAGTGACTGTGCACAGGGTCTTTGAACAATATCTCCACTCACGGTGGACTACTGGTACAATAAATTACAATTTAAAGGTTTACTGGTTGGGTAAAGTTTTTGTTGGAAGGATAATTCATTATACTGATATTCCCCCCTGTTTGCTTTCGTTTCAGTCCATTTTGCATCTGTTTTACATCAAAATTTAACTTTCTATTTTTATGGAAAAGTTAGGGATTGGGACTATCTGGAGTTGCCGCTTTTCCAAAAACTGAGTGGGACACATCCCCAGTTACGTCATTTCGTCAATGGTCCAGTGTGTGTCTTTTATCAGCATCGGCCGGATGTACTTTAGCATTTTTAGAAAGTCAATATGGCTTTCGAAATAACGCCGACGCACATTTCGTTGAAACCTCCCCTGTCTTTAACCCAGCAAATTGAATTCGTATTAATTCATAATGTCCAGGAACCAACGTCATTCATGACCGATTTTGAGATTGCATCAGTAAATCAGTGTGAACACCGATCACGGCCATCATAGTTGGGTTTGGCCCAGTTTGTGTTCCAAATATATATAACTTCACGATAATTAGTTTGGTCTCTAGGGTCCGGATGCTGACAACGCAATCCATTCCAGACCATTTTCACGTTAATTGGGAACAGTTTAGGCTTGGACATTCATATTTAATTTAGGATGAGAGCTTTTGTCTTCAGTACACACTGAAAACCTTGCTAGACCTTTTAAAATTTAATTAGAGTCTTTGTGCTTAAAAAATCAACGTAGCTACTACCTATAATAGACACGATATATTCAACATTTTCTGAGAAAGCGGTGGGTGGTGGCTAAACTCTTAAGTAAGTTACATATTTAATGACACCTGACAAAGAAATATAGGTCTGCGGCTCGTGAATCCATTTAATAGATTTTTGGCGTCATTGGGGGCTAAAAGAATGCATAATCATGTACGTAATCCAAATAACTACGCATACGCTTACCTTTGTTACGTAGCCAGACAAGGTGTTGAAAGGGGAGGATGGCTTTTAGGGGGCGAAGTTTTGTCAGGGAAGCAAAAGGTGTTAAATGTACTGAGGCAATGGCAATGTGAAATTTCCTAGAGGTAAGGCTTCTTTCCCCTGGCCCCCCTTGATCCCCTTTTTTGTAGTTTGGCTACGGTGTCGTAAAATGTCAGAAAATTCATTCAAACTATCATTTAGGTCTTTCTATACGGGAAAATCTTGGAACATACTTTACCGATGCATATAATGCAACCTCCTTTCCACCTGAAATCCCTGTCAGACTCTCTGCAGCTTCTCTCCCCCCACCCCCATTACAAAATCCTAGCTGAGCGACTGCTGCGAATAAAATTGAGCCGTACACTGCTGATAGGGTACCCCCTCCCTTTGCCTAACCCAAACACATTTTCGAATTCGTTTCCCCTCACTGATATGACGTGTCAATCAATCAAAAACTGCCTGGATTCAACAGTCTGCGATAGAATACCTTGGCGATGATACGTTTCTGGCTTTAGAATCTTGGTCTGAGTAAACCTCTAACAGTCTAAAATCATTTGCTCAATCTGCCGTTCAGTTATTAAAGATAAAGTTGATATTCATTAAGTTCGATTGGGACAATATACGAGCGTACGGTTTGTACATGTTTTTTATCATTCAAGTGTGTTAAAATTAACTTGCTGATGGCAGGGGTCACTATGTTCACTCTTCCAAAATACAAATAACGACGATATTTTTTGCCACAAAATAATTGTATCTTTCAAACTTTTTCAAAGCATGCTGAGGAAGGGGGAGTACCGAGATGAGTACGCTTCTTACACTTGTGGAAATGATAGAAAAGGGATAACCCTAAGGTCTGTCTGAAAGGCCAATAATTCATAGGCTAACCTTACAGGTCAATGCAGGTCTATGCAGTTTGGAGGTCGGGTTCGCAGACCTTTTTCAAAAGCCCCTACCCTTTTGCTTGCTTCCTTTTTTTAGTGCACCATGTCCATCGGATAATAATCGTTTAAACTCCACGTAGTTGTTACGGTGTCCCCGGAAAGCCTACTACAAAATTAAGATACCAATTTTGCCGAAATAATGTAGAGGGTGGCTTGGGCTGGAGAATACTTCGTTAGATACAAAACAGTGAGCCTCGGAGGGACCCTTTTAACTCATTTAATGATAATCGTGCTTCACACTCGTGGAACCACTTCTGGACAGTTTAGCAGCGGGCAAGGTGCCCAAACGATAATCGTTAATCGTCTTGTAATGGCAAAGGTAAGCGAGAAGATGCTCCGCAAAGGTCTTCAGCGGTGGAATTGGGAGAGGGGGTAATAACGAAATGTGTAAGATACAGGCTTCCGTTACTATTTAATCTGCCGTTAAAACATTATCGCTTTTAGTTAAAAATCTCATTGCTAAATGGGCATAGCTAATCGCCCATCCTAACTTTCAAATGTGTGTAACTCAACAGATTTCCTCCCTCGAGTAGGCGCCTTTCAAAGTATCATACACACTTTTGCAAAACACAGATATTTCACAAATTCGACGGATTTTTTTTCTTGCCTCTAAAAGGACTTGCGTTTGCTAGTTTCACATGTCAGAAAAGTGAATGATGAAATATTTTTGTTTTCACAAATATTTTATTTCAAACTTTTAATAGATGAATTCCGTTACAAAAATGTCACGATGATAAACTTCATTAAATAGGACCGAAAATCAAGACAAAATCACAAATCTACTTTTATCGAAGTAGGTGACTTATTGCGAGAGGAGAGGGGACTGGCAGTGGCGTATTGGGGGTGGGGAGGTTAGGCCATTTCCCCCTTTCCTCACTGATGCCGATTTTTATTTTTTATTACCTAAAATATGAAAATTTTTGAACACAAATTTAACTTTAAAGGTAGCACGCAAGGCACCAGATTGCATGTAGGACACCCAATTTTTCGAACATTTCCAGGGTGAAACAAGTTCCCACGACGGCGATTACAAAACAAACTGCATCTCCCTGCCCGTAAGAGAAATCCTGGCTACGCCACTGATGACTATGGCAGATTTAATTGGTATCTGCTAATATAAACTTACATTTCAAATATGATTGTGGTGGCAGGATTGGATCGAGGATTTGGAGAAAAGGTCGTAGGTTCATTAGCAATAACGAGACCCTCCGGTGAGTCCACTGAGGTGGATGGGGCTTTTCATAGAAAATACGAAGAATGCCACAAAATGCGATTTTCTGGGCTCTGGGAGCAATAACGTCATTTTAGAATAATTTCAGAAAAAAATTTGGAAGTCTTGGAAAAAAGGAGAGGGAGGAGGGCTTGGGCCGGTTGATCCCTCCCACGGATCTCCGCCTGAAAGATGCGGTTTTACCTCTTTCGATTTCCGTCTAATTCTAAATTATTTTCAAAGGAAGATTCTTGTTTTAATGTGGATAAACCTTAAAATAAATTTTCCTAAAATATGATTGCAGCATCTAAGAAATTCTTGAAAGATAGGAAAATCTAAAAATTGTAAAACTATTTCATAGTACTGCTAAAAGTACCAGCCTTGTTCCTAAGAAAACGTGCTGTAGAGCCTGCTCTTCTACATTTAACGAACATAAGGCAGTACCGCTTTGCGACGATGAGATATTTCTATTGATTATATCCTTGAAGAAATCTCATGTCAACAAAAAAGGTCACAGAGCAGGCGCCACGTAAACCATTGAGAGATAAAAGCGAATATATCAGTGGTGTTACTAACAGTGGGCTAGAGGGTACTCCCACCATTGCCCAAAGGGCCACCTGGTCCAATACATGAGATAAAACAATATCGGACAAAAGCACGGTTCATATAAGGTTTTAATAAGGGACCCACGATCTAATGATGGAAATTCGCTTCCCAGCGAATCATCCCTTCACTTGAGCGACTGAGTTGCCGCCTTCACCCGTCTTCGCACCGAATTGCAATCGGATAGTACGGTGGTTCTGGGCCTTTTTCAGCTCATCGCCCCCTTCAAAGAATGGGGTTGGGCAAACGCCCCTCCCCCGTTTGTAAAATGTAACGTGACGCCTGTGAAAATTGCCAGATGGTAGTGGTATTGATATGTTCAATTGCTTCCACGTAATTTGTTGACTTCCTTTTCCTTCTATTTTTTCTTTTTTATTATTATTATTCCTGTCCTCTAACCACATGGATATGTGAAATATCTTTCTTTGATTACAATTTGTAAATTACAACAAACCCCGCAACAAACAAGTCAATGATATTCCTACCCCTACTGTTATTTCAGCCAAACAAATTCACAGCCGTGATAATTCGTCTCATATTATGTACTTTACGCGCCTTTTTATTTTTTCATCCGGGTAAAGTATGCACCGATACGGACAATTCAAAAATCATTCCGCCACACCTCCATCAGCTGTATGCTTTGAATAGCGCCAATAAGTAAAAGCGCCATTGGAGTTTGCGTTGTTGA
>WURT03143365.1:0-11167 GCA_009936505.3 Holothuria glaberrima
TTTGTCTAAACTATAACTATGTCTCAGTCAATTAAATTTAATGCAAAATGTGTAAAAGAGGCTAAGTAGATAAACCCACCCTACATATCACCCAATTAATTGTCACTAGACCACCTTCAAACCCCGCTTCATTGGACAAAACAATTTCGGGGAGTATGTACGGTGAGTAGAATACTTGAGAGTTTGGTATGCAAGGAATTCCCCAGACAACTGAGGGAGTGATTTTGTGGAATTTTTTAACGGGGTTCAATCAGGCGATCGCCCGTTTCAACATCTCATACTCACAAGCTGGTAGAACTGTAATGTTTACAAGGTTTTCAGCTAGAATTTGACTTCAGGTAACCTCAAATGACCTTTAACCTCTACCAAAGACAATAAGGATCTTCTACTTAATATGGGGCATCTATATACTGTTTGTAAAGTATCCATGCTTTTTTATCTTGAGGCAATTTGCTAACAAGGTCTTCAGGGTTTGACCTCTAATATCTCAGACGACCTTTGACCTCCACCAAAAACATTGTTCTTCCTCTCAATATGAAACATCCCCATTCCATGTATAGAGACTGTTTGACTTTCCTTCCTAATTGAGACACAGTGTTAATTATGAGCTGAATGTCTCAAACAGTCATGCATGTACACGTACCACCACGAACGCAGCTTTCTTTTCATCTAAACCAAAAATCTTACAACAGAATAATAAAAGCATGCTGTGAGAAATCAAACAAAGATGAGGCCAATATAAATGTTAATGCAGGGCTTTTGTCAGACCCATATCACTGGCATGGTATATTACTCTTGATCAACGATTTGCAACATAAAGCAATCATTCTGGAGGTTATTCTCTTTGCTTAGTGGGGGCATGTAGCTTAATTTAATGACTATTCACCTTGCAAGTCCCTGATTAAATCTGGGCCTGACATAGGTTGCAAATGAAATACAGCAAGCCTCCTGCCACATATGGAAAACTTCATTGTATCTGCTCACTTCGCAACTATTGATTACCTTAAGCACATGAAATCCTATAGAAAATTTGGAACTTTTGACATACTTTTGCCTCTTATTCAAAAAGCATATGATGTATTCAACCAGCTTGCCCTGAATTTGATTGAATAATTTGTTTTCTTTCTAGTGATGTAGATTTCAACTCTATTTGGGAAGTTCTCGTAAATCCAGCAATTTATGCCCTGTTTTTGCCAATAATCACCCTTTCTCAATGGCTGAGAGCAGTGTCAGACATGGGGTTGTCGCACTTTTGTCAGTGCTGTCAACAACCAGTGTGCGCTACATAGCCATCTTGTACAGTGAAACAAAGATCATTTAGTTCTCTTTCCAATGATATAAAACAGGTTACTATTGGTGGAGGGGATCATCTCGTAAAATGCCTTGAATCAAGGGACATTTTCTGAAAATTTTGCCCTCATGAATATCGATCCCAGTGACGTATCACCTGTTACGTAACAGGAAAGCAATGCTCGCACAGACATGCTGTGGGTGTTCACTCGTGCTTATCAGAGTGAATAATCTATTCGATATTCGCTGCACTGTGTGTGTGTACCGTTGGGACAACGACTTTCTACAAGAATTGGGGCAAAAGTTTTCCATGTGGGGTATACACCTACCGTCACAATGAAGTGTCAAAGAAACAAACCACTACGCCTTAAGGCTGGTTCATACTTAAGTATAGCATTAAAATGCTATGAAAGTTGAAAACTTTGCAACTCTGAGCTATATGTCCATGATTGGCCAGAAAAAAAACAAGGGATTACAAATTATGGTTCCTATACTGTAGCTTTATAAAACACTTGTAAATTTCAAAATAATGAACCAGCCTTTAGTCTTAACTTTTTAATCACTCATCCACATCTTCAATTTTACATCTTTCCTTAAGTCGGTTATCAGCAGATTTGGTTGTAATTAGGTCACCTCTGGGGCAATTAGGATTCTTCACTTAGCACATGTATATGAATTGCTTAATTATCCCTTGTCTGCCGACTTGCCTCTACAATTGATTATTTCCACAAAAAGTTCTGAAAAAAAGACACAAATGCACAATATCAATCTTGCATATTTCTTTGTTTTTTTCTCCCCAAGCTCAAAGAAATATCAATCTAATTTTAAATATTGTAATTGGTCAGTTTTTAAGACTTAGTATTGAGAGACACATAGTGCAAGTTTGACTCACAGTATGTTGGAAGTATAGACCTTTAAGTGCACATAGCATATGCTGTCACAGAACAGAAAGTGTGTCCCTCCCCCTCCCCCCCCCCCATGGAGGAAAGTGCAAATTACACCAACAAATGCAGACGGCCGATTTGTGTATCGATGAGGTACACTGCTAATCTTCTGTGAGTGCATGATCCATCTAAGACCTGCATGCAGTGTGCTTCATTTCCCCACCAAAATCTTGTCATACGTGTGACATCAATGCATCAGGTCTACAGGGTCACTGTATTCTGCTGGCTGCACCAACTTTTTTTGCTTGCTTTTCCGTTGTTACAAATTGAAAGCACAGAGAAAGACCCCCTCCCCCACCCCAATCTACACATGCAACATGCATCCCCATGAATTATCTCCAGCAGGTATCAAAATTTCTAATCCTTCACATCCTTTTGGCTATAATGACCACATGTAACTCATCTCAGACTTCTGGCTACCAGGCACATAGCCACATAAAAGGTCTTGCACTGAAGGAGGTATAAAAGTTTATTATGAGACCAGCCTTTTTGGAATACAATTATTGGAGAACAAAATTGAAAATCTCGAACCATTTTGCACTTAGAGTCCTTGAAATAAGCAAAAATTTTCAAAGGGCAAGAGGATACCCCCTCCCCTTAGAACCCTCCCCCAGGCTGGCAAAACTCCAACATCGATGTGCCCCCAAACTGGGTATTCTTACTACAGGCCTGTTGGCTACTGATGACATGTTATGCTTCTCAGCCTTTTGGCTAAGATCACTATGTAAAATTTGTCTTGGCCATATTTGTTTAGGTCATGTGTAACCTTTGTCAGCCTTTTGGTTAAGACCATGTGTATGGTTTCTTCGTCATTTGGTACAAAGATGACCTATAACGCTTCTCAGTTTTTTGTCTAAGGTCACAAGTAACAATTCTCAGCCTATTGGCTTATTTCAACGATGTGCACCTTTACTTGGCCTTCTGGCAAAGATCAAGTTCCTTCTCAGCCTTCTGGCTAGGACACCGACTGCACGTTAAGTGGTTACAGCATCTGACTTGCAGCCGGAAGGTCAGGTTCGAATCCTGGCCAGGTCATACCAAAGACTTTAAAAATGGAGCCACAACTGGAAAAAATGGCCGTGGTCGGCCCGACTTAAACCAGTTGGTGACAAACTGAGCCATAAAACCTCATCTAACAAATTTTGGCTAAGACTGTATGTATATGCCTCCCGGTCTTTTGGCGAGAGTCATGTGTAGTATCAGTTCTTTTCAGTCCTGACATACCAATAATGTAGAAGTCTACCAAGAAGTTGGTCACATTCAGTTTGGGTTTTTCTTCTCCAGGGGGAGTTAACTCAATTTCGGGGTAGTTTTTGTGGTGTTTTCAGATTGGCTTCAGTTGCTGAGACTAGTCTAAAAATTAAGTATCATACATTACATGGCCACTTCGAAAACAACATGGTTGTACCATTAAATTCCCACTTTTACTAATAGAACTAAAGAATTCAACTCAGAATTGTTTACGAACTTTCCACATAGATGTTACAATAGATCTTATGCATATGATTTCAAAGAGCAGAAAGTTCTCCCTTGTTTGGAGGCAAGTACATAATTGCAAATTATACCAACACATGCAGACAGCTGATTTGTCAACCAGTCGCGTAGGCCAGTAAGTCTACTACACGTATGTACGAAGTCTATTGCGTAGTGCCACATGCTTCATTGTTTTGCCTCCAAATGATGTCGTGTGACATGGGGGTTGTTTGACGATTTCCAGGGGGGGTTGTCATGAAGAATTTGGCAGGGTAGTCACATTTTACAAAGAATTTGTGTAAATCACAGATTGGACAGGTGGAATAGTTCTACCTATATACTAATCTATTCTACCTGGAAGAATGACATGAGTTTTGTTCAAAGTTTTGAATTTTTCACTCGAATTCCCCCACTTAACTGGTGTGGGTATTAACAAACGACTATACTTACCCCTTGCTACATCTTATTTTCATTAATTCGCACATCGCCCGCTTCCCGGAGTAGTTTTAGCACAGCACCCCCTATGTCCACCATCTTGTCCTAATTGTCATCATTTGCCTTCCGTGCAATTCCTACATAGCTCAGAGTAAATGAGTATTGCAAAGTGCGGCTGTCTTCCATCCAATTCGTCTGGTTTCATGCTGAGTGCTCTTCATTGTTGTTATCTACATTTCAAATTGTGTACTTTACCCCATTTGCTCCTCGTGAGTCCCTGGGGTTCTTTTGAAATTATTGTGTAAAGTTCTCGGCACTTTAGCTAAACTTCGCTAGAGATTAGGCTCTCTAGCCTAACGCACCACTGTGTGTGGCCTTGTACTTCGGTACGCGCTGCCCACTTATATATTTTTATATATATCACTGTTTGTTTTTTCCCGTGTTTATATATATATCCCCCTTACACATGTCCATATCTCTTTACTATTCTGTATACGTATACGTAAGTTCCCTGGAGGTGAGCTCTGTATTACTCATCCATTGTATCTATTACATCCTTTGTAATCTTGTTAATTTCTCTCTGGAACTTTTCTGCAGCAGAATTTCAGAGATCCACAGGTGTATTATTCTTTACCTCTGGAGCTTCAAATAAAGTTCTTCGAAGGTCTTGCTTCATCTTTACTTGTTGTTATGTCCAACGCCCGTTGTGCCCTGTGTTCCCAGAGAAGGGTTGGGACCTGCACTCCTTACTTCCTGCCTGTAGGTCTTGTACCTGGCAGAAGTGCATGGGATTCTCGGCGGGACAGTGGAAAGAGATTGACCCTTGGAGACATGCCCCCCGAGAGAAGCTCAAGTCCCGACTTGATGCTATCCCTGAATTATAACAACAATGTGACTACGTAAGTTTTTTATTGAATTTTGTGCTATTGTGGATTGGATTCCAATCCCATTGACAGAGTATTGTTAGACAGGTAAATTTTTGTGTCAGGGGTTATGGCAGACGGAACTGATTAACAGGGTCATGGGGCCAACAAGGTTAAGAACCACTGTACTAACTTGCTTAAAGGGAAAAGAGCAAAGTTACCACTGGACCAAAATGAAAATTAATGGGACAACAATTTTATCACATAATAAAATGCCAGTGTAGCAACTAACTTTGTGAAGTCACAACTTGAGCAAACTTAAGATTCACAACTAGAATCCAGTAGTTTGCACAAGCCTATGTGCAAACTTTTCCCCACCCTACCATAAACAGAGAGCAATGCACAATGTATACATATGCAATGCGAATCCAAATCTTTAACAGCACAAAAACATTAAATCTGTAATCAATTTTTTGTCTTTCCTTTTTGGCAAAGGTAATGGCACTCATAATTCCTGCTGTTTGTAAAGTAGATCTTCATCTAAAAGAACTGATTATTTCATGGAGGCAAATTATATAATAGAGAAAATTTAATAACAAATTGAAAAAGGGTACTGTTCATACCTCCTTCCTATTTTGAGATAGGCTATACATTCTAAAAACAAGAGTGAAATTCACTCCAAAAAGAGTGAATTAAGGGACCACTCTTAAGGAAGAGTGAATTTCACCCGAAGTGGAGTGAAAATTCACTCCAAATAGAGCGAAACTACACACACATGGAATGAAGTATCTCTCTATTTGCAGTGAATTTTCACTCCACTCCGGGTGAAATTCACTCTTCTTTAGGAGTGGTCCCTTAATGTGACTCTTTTTGGAGTGAATTTCACTCTTTCATTGTTAAAGTGTAGCCTAGGTTAAATTCAAATCTTTGAAAACTTGACAGAAGAGCCTCACGCTGTCATTTAGCATCTCATATACCAAACAATCAATTTGGTGAAAACCATTGGTGCAGCTGTTTTTAGAAAAGACCTATTTAAAGTTGCCCCAAAAAACTGGGAAAGTGCACACTTTAACCTTTGGGCTAGGTCTTTATCACTGAAAGCAACTTTGCAGAGTAAATGAAACAGTGTGACCAAAAGTGGAACAGAGCATGGAGACATGTCATAACATATGAGGGATGCAGAGTTGGGAAGCAGACAGTGGATATAGAGGTGTCCTTTTCTTCCCAAGAGGAGCTTATATTTCAGAAGTCAATTTGTGTGATAAATTTATGCTACACTACTTAAATAGCTTACAATCTGAAAATGACCTAAAAATACTGCAGAAGTACGATGCCCCATTGTAACAAAAACTACCAAGGTTTCAGGGAATAACAGATATTCAATCAAAGTTATTAGAACACTGAGGAATGATTGTGGACTACTTGGAACCTTACAAATCCTTTTGGGGAATCACTTGGCTGCTATAGGAATAGATTATAGTGGCAATCATCCTTATGGAGGCCAAATAGCCCCTGAAAGCAGGCTTCGAAAAATTCTTTTCTCATTACTTGCCCATCAGGCTTGCTGTTATTTCTCTAAATCTGCCTATGAGCATGAATATCAACTTGTCCAATTTGAATCTACCAAACAGCCTTTGAACTTGTTTGTGGAGACACTGGAGCACTTGCCTGACAGGCTAAAATAGTGCACTTGCCCAGTTAATTTTTCTCTTCAATGCCCTGGACTACTTGTCAGGCAGGGAATTTGTCGAGCCCTTCCTGAAAGATGTTGAGGAGACCAACATAAAAACTGCAAAACGAGTTGAAAATTGCCCTTTTCCCATTCTACATTACGGTCAATGAAGACAACCCTGTGCACCCCACAGTAGTCCCTGTAAACTTTCTTTTGTGAGGAGAATGGGGTTCCAAAACAAAAAAGAGTGCCACCTGGACAAAAGAAATTTACTTCAATTTGCAATTACTGGAAGTAATACATATTAATGATGCTGACAGTATTGGCATTACATGTAAAGCTATGACTGGTGATCCCACCGCTGCCACGATGTTGTGACAGTGTATGCTTATTGGGCATTTCTGATTGGGTGTATATATTATGAAAATATTTAGCAGATGAAGTCATGTGATCATTTCAAAACAATTAGAGATCCCATACAAAAAAGATCAATTGGGCCTCTTAGAAAAATTTTGTAAGGAGTGAGATGTGTTAAATTTACAATGATTTTGCCTCTCTGTTTTGTTTCTATGTTCACCTAATTAAGGCTAACTTGAACCAAAACAGTGCTTCAAATTCCTGTATTAACTATTCATTTCTTGCAGGACCTGCACAATTACTGAGGGAGTCCTACCAACAATAGTGTACTTAATGTTTGCCCGCCTGGTGGGCGTGTACTGCTGATCCTGCACCCAAACTGACTGCACTCGCAATACCAACATCCGTGAACTTTTGCAAGAATTAATCAAACTGCGTAAAAACTGTACGCTATTAGCTATTCATATATACGATCACAACAAACACAAGTCATAAATATTCAACGAAAAATCGACTAAAGCAAGTCTTAATTACCACGCAGTTCGAACGAACACAGTCAATGGAGTTTTAGTGTGTGGTTTTACTCGCTTCAAACTCACTTAATCAAGAAGTCCCATTGACTTACTGTGTGAAAGTGAGAAGGCCATGGAACAAAATTACAGTCCAAGTTTAAAAGGGCTATATGAATATTCATATATGGGGGCCAATCAATGGTTTGAGAGAAAACTTCAAATGAGGCTCATGAAAAGTAGCGAAACTGAATAATTTCTGTCATTGTTCGCAGGTGTTAGAGTATGTAAGTGAAGATACGTACATAATCAACACCTGCTGTGAAGGTAAACTTAATGTGAAACCCAGCTCTGGGAGGTGAATATATGAACAGCAGACTTGAATCATTGATAAATGCACCCAAGGGATCATGGGAAATGGGAGTATATATAAACAACAGCACTGATGACTGCTCTATACGCTCAATAAGTGAGTTCGATAATTCGTGTGCACATGCGCACATGGTCCAAATCGTTGTGATAAACAAAACACACCCATACCTACAAAATATCTTCCAGAATTTGAGTTTGCTTGAGGTATTTGTTCAAATCACCCTTTTTTAATCCATCGCACGTATAAGGAGGGTTCTCATGTGTGGTTTTGTGGCATGGATGGCATATAAATTTGCCTCTTTGGTGTAAGAATTGCATTTTAATCTGCTGTGAAGTAGTGCAGATACTACTTTTTTTCCTTCAGTTAGGCTGACCACTGCACACTTAGATTTAGGCTTAATGGTATATGTAAGTACTGCACGAAAGTTGAGGACACACGGAAATAGGGGAATGCAGTCCACCATGTGTCGAGCCCTATCTGTTTATCCCGCATTTCCAACAATACCATGCAGCAAGGAATTATCGAATTCACTTTTTCCCTGGCATGATTCCTTGGGTACATTTAACGAGCAATGATTAAATAAAGTCTGCTTTACCAGCGTAGTACATTTAGTCCTTCACTTTACACCAGTAATTCGGAGGTAAGACATACAACACAGTGTGCTTTCACCCTAGACAAAGATATGTTCTAATTGTATTCATCAGATAAAAATTCCAACAGTAGCACATACGTACGTCATCAAAACAAGCATTGATTTTAGTAGACTAATTAAACCAGCTTTGTAGTGCTATCAAAATATGTAAATATAGAACTGCCGTTTAGGTCAGGTCAGGTCACTACTGATCCTGCCCTACCCATGCACATACGAGCTCAAGCTCATACACATGTCAGATCAAAACTTCACTGAGGATTAGATCCCAATCTGAAAAACATCTCAAGTTAACATTGCCCTTATCTCCAGCATGGGATTTAGGCCTACAGCCAGGGGACCAAGTAGAATTAGTGCTACTCCCCTTCCCCCTCCCCCAAAATTTTTGTCCCTTTGAGTAGAACAAACAGCAACTGCCTTAATAATGTATTTATCATATCTGGCCCCCTAAAAGGATACTTTTGCCTCATCCCTCAAACTTATCTTGCCTGCCCCCCCTCCCCCATTCCTTCAGTGCCTTAATTGTCTGACTAAAGGCCTGACAGGATCTGATCCAAAGCTTGAGTTGCTGATCAGAGCCTGACGACCAGCTAGTCTAACTTTTAAAGCAAACATACAGGTATAACATGTCAAGCCCACCTCTATCATGAGTGTAGCTGTGCCCTAATGAAAGTACACTAGTATAAATGGATATAGGCCCCATAGTACAGAATTACTGGCATCCTTAGAATTCAAGTGGTATACAAGTGAGAGACATGTTGAACAATGGCAATTGAAGGAATACTCTGAATAATACAAAGAAACTAGTTTGTAGCCAAATATTAAAACATCTTGGATCTTAATTTAAAGTTTTGGAATGTATGCTTGATAAATCTATGACATTGGGATCATCAATCAGCCCCTGAACACGAAAAACTTGATCATCAATATGAAGAAAATGCATTTGATCCTAAAATAGAAACACAGGAGATACAATACCTGAAAGTTGTGCACTTCCAAAAGACTACTGTACAACAATTTGGAAAAAAATGGAGAAATCCACATGAAAATTATGGTTTTTACAGGTTTATGCAGTGTCTTACATTTTTGTTGCACATCTGTAACAAAATGTACTTCCTGGGAGAAGTAATACAATACGGAACATGCAGTTTTCTGTTCTCGGCCACGAAAAAGCCAAAAAAAAAATTCCCTTCTGTGATTTCGAGTTTAAACAACGTGGTCATGTTGTGACCTTTTTATCCTGATATGCATCTCATGAGGCACCAAGCATCCTGGTTCTAGCCTTTGCAGGGGGTGATGCCTAGCGGAATACGATTACAATTTAGCAGTCACTCAATCTCTCTTATCTGATGGGTTAGACAGAGTATTTCCGAATTGGCAGGGAGCGCACCGACCCTTCTAGCATCTGCCTTTGTATCCTTTGCTATTTTATATGCACTTGTATACACTCTGTAGCAGATTGTAAAGAGAGAATCTGGAATGCCTGATGTTATCTGAGAATGCCAACCATGCATACAATTATACAGTAAGAAAACTGTGAACAGTATTAGAAGAACACTTAATGTAAAATGGTAGCAAATGGTAAGGAAGGGTAAAAGAAGGTTAGTTACTGATGCTGTCCCTTCCCTTTTGAAACGTCTGAGTGTATTACAGGCAAGAATGCTTTGGTATATAGGCCTTAGCCCTGGCCTAGAAAAGAATTAAGCTTTAAATGCATCTAACCTTACAGGCTGGGGTATGCCATCTTGGGTACATCTCACCTTAATAGATTGGGTAAGATGTGGTACACCAATGATTTAGGGATATACGTATGGTCTGAATACATCTAACCTTAAATACCTACACATAGGAAGCTGAGTAATCTGTCCTTCAAAATATGGGGGCAGCCTACTCTAAGTGCATCAACCCTGGAAGTGGCATTGACAACTTACAGGTTGGGGTATGAAAAAACTTATGCACAAACGCGATTTGTGTCTAATTCTGCTGTTGATGGGATCGTTCACATGTGTAATGCGGTGGAGTAAGTAGGAGTATAATAGATTGTACAGCAATTTGGACAGGAGGACCCACTCTCACTTTTTCAGTCAATATCAGGGACCAAAAATCGCACAAAATATTCTCAGCACCACATTTTTGCACATTCTGTTAACTTTATTAAGCACTGCCTTACTAAAGAATTACTGTACGTATTTCAGCATTTCTTTTCCAACATATCTCTTTCAGTGAAGTGCTATGGCTGTGAGTCCTCTCCATTCAATACAATATCCACACCGAGCCCAATTTTATGTCCGAAAGCTGTTACTATTGTGATTTTTGTTGCCAATATTTATAAGTGCATATCCAATAATTTATGAGGATAATTAAATAGAATCATCTCATTGCTGGCTAATGTCTGTTTACTTTAAATACTGTTGCCTCAAAATTTGCAAGGGAACTCTACTTTCCTGGGCTCTCTTAGGGGGAGCCAAATAAGCACCATATCAGGGATCATATTAAAAGTGGCGATACCTCCATAAGTATGGAATGCGAATTACGCAAAGTTCGTCAATAACGGCGTCATCGTTAGTAACAGCGATGTACATTGAGGTAATAACGGCGTGAT
>WURT03143376.1:0-28989 GCA_009936505.3 Holothuria glaberrima
TTGTCTACAGTTTTCTTCTCTATAAAACAAGCAGTTTCATACAGCTCATATCATTTTTTGACTTTTTGAAGATATATATATATATGCAAGAAAAAGTAGTCAAATGATACTCATCCTATGTTTTTTAAATTATTACTGCCAACGTTTCGGGTATTCAATCCTTTTACAAAAGCGACTTATATGATATGAAACTACCTGTTTCAAACCTATATATATATAGATATATATATATAGATATATATATATATTGCTAACGTTTTATATTTTTCATGAATTATCTGGAAATTGGTCACATGCTTTTGATTATCTAGTTACGGCGAGCGAAGTTTACGAAGTATGACACCAAAATACACCTTTTCTTTCCTTTCAGAACCAGAAGAGGTGTCAAACCTCAATGTCTTTCCATTTCGTCAAGAAGTTGTGAGAATAACATGGCAAGCACCACCACGCCAAAATAACCCATGTCACATTGATACTTATAAGCTGTTATACAAGTTAATAAGACATAAGGCTTGTAGAGTAGATGAAATCAACCAAAACTACACAACCGTATACAGTACAACCTCGGAAAAATATTTGAGGGGTTTAAAAAGTTACTCAGACTATGAAGTGCTAGTGTATGCAGTGACTATGAATGGTTCTCGCAGTCTTCAAGGGCCCAATACTACAATTACGGCAAGCACTCCTTCTAATGGTAATATGGTTTGAGATGAAGAATTAAGTTTATATGCGTCCTAATAACGGTGTAAAACAACAGATCATCGTTCACAACAATAGCAATTTTTGTTTTGGCATCACGTATTCATTCAGTTATTTCCTTGTCATTTCGAATATATCGTTCTATGTAAAAAAGATCAGTTAATCATCATGGCACATGTACATTTTGTACAATATACTTAATGGCTCCTTCATTAATTCAAATATTTCAACAAATTTTTAAGTACAGAACTCGTACAATCCCTGTCAATATGTTTCCCCTTTTGGTCTTTCGTTTCTTTGTCTTTTTTTTTTTTTTTTTGCTATCATTACTTTACTGCTTTTGAGAGCTAATTACGCACATTTTTAAAATAGTAATATTTGAATGTGAGAACCGATGTACACAAGTTCCAATGAAACTTGGTAGAACACTATCCAAAACCAGTTCTATTCTGCCGTATTTCCCTCGCTTTTCTTCCTACCAAAGAGAGTTTTGCAATCGCAAAGCCTAAAGGAAAGTTTTTAATAGTGAAATTTATTCATTTAAATTGCGCTCAATTCCTATAAATTTGGCAATGAGGTGAAATACTGAGAGGTGTGAGTTAAACTGTATTAATTGAAAATTATGATCCTGCCTTTCTGATGCAATTGTTTTGAGATCTTCAAATTCTTCAATTCAACAGGAATTACGCCGTTTTTTTTTTATTTAACCTTTTTGAAATAAGCCAATTATGAACACTTTGATTAAGCACATTCAGTTTAATTTACTAATACACAGAAGTACCAATGCAGTTGTCACAGAACATAACCTAAACAACATTTAATCGTTTGAGTTTTGATTTTTTCTACAGCGCCCTTCCAAAGTACTATCGTTAAAGTGCATACTGATTCCATTTTAGAACAGTTCTTGTTTTTGACAATTTTCTTCTCCTTAGTCAGATTCAGCCTTCATCTTCTTAAGTTCTTGGGAAATTAGCTGTACCGTATACTTCAAGTTAAGATTTTCTTCCCAAACTGCTCACAAGTTTTCCTCTGTTTCGCATATTTACACAAATACGGCATAAAAGCCACCAAAACCCAAAACGGACCAACGTTTTTACGTAAATTCGCCATGCCACGCTCAAATCCCAACAAGTATCGGACGGCATGTATTTTTGACGATAAATGTTATCGTGTGCTCAGTCACGAAAAAGGAGGAATCGTGGATGATAGGTTATAGTTTTAGTTCTGTTTACTTTTCCTGAATGAAGGAGTAAAATTCAACCAAATGTCCCAAATGGGTCAGAATCCTTTGTTACCATTTCACAAATTATCTCCCATCAAAATTATACGAAATGCATTAGGTTAAAGGATTTTAATAAGCATATTATATTCACTTAAACCTCCTGATTAATACATTTACCTGCAGATCCTTCCGTGAAACCTTCTATTTCCATTGATAACGAAAGAAGTAGCTCAAGGACTTTGGTGTTTACATGGGAGAACTTGCCGTGCCAGAGTATAAATGGGCAGTTCCGGTACTATTCATTCACAAGCAATGCAACCACAGAACAGAGCGGAACGATTAGAAGTCAAAGCACCAACTCAAAAGAGATGTCTAATCTCCTGCCATGTACGTTTTACAAATTTACTCTTAAAGTTGTAAACAATGCAGGGGAAGGACCTGTCGGAACACATCTTGGAAAAACGAAAAAAGAGCGTGAGTATGTTATCTAACATTGTTACCGCATTCCTTATGAAGGATGTTCATTTTTTCTTCTCCGTTGTCCAGCATGTAATAAAAGTACTTATATTGTTAGCTACATAGTTACATGGTGAAGAGTTAATAATACCATAAAAGTACTTTGTTATCTACATTATAGTGGGATACAGTGGGACGCAAAAGCTGTTTCTCACTAACACATTTGTAAAGGAAACTGCAACTGAAGCAATATTTGCCTACCAACTTATTTTATCAGCTTGTTGTGAAGATTAATACCTAGGAATATTGTGCAGAGTGTATCTGTTGCCTAACGGAACATTTAATGCAATTTTTTTCTCCGTGCTACTTCAGGGCCAGGAAACGACTTTCATCTCCGTCTTGAATCCAACGAACCAAAGAGCATATCTGCTCGTTGGAATCGACCTCATCGTCATCCCTGCACCTTCAGTAGCCAAACTATTAGTATTCAAATTATTGATACAGGTGGCTGTTTCGAAGTTACACCTACTACTAATTCGTATACGCTCTCAAACAGATTACGTTTCTACAGTTTTGATAGTTTAACGCCATACACTCTCTACAACATTAGTCTAAAAGCCGAAAACTCCAAAGGGTTTGGAGATGTTTCATACCAAGAGCAAAGAACAGGAGAAAGTTGTAAGAATTTTGTTCACGTATGTTTTTGCCTAGATCAGACTTTATCCAACATTATTTTATATGTCGTTCTTAACGTTGAGCACAATGGATGCACTTTTACGTGCAAATGATCTTTTGATGTGTTCCTTTGGAAATTTATGTGAATATTCACAAGCTAATACTAGTGATGTTTATCAAGGTTAAGTTCGGATCCGTTGTATTTACGATATGTTCCTCTATAATTTCTAGAGACCGTATATGACCTCTGAATCCACAAAAAAAGAACATATGGTTCTCCTAATCAATACGACATCCACGTGCTATGTATGTGATCCTCGTACTTATTTTTCGAGATATCGTAATGAAAAGCACTTTACGAAATTTTCTTAGTTTCATTCCTGGTGATTTCAGATAAATTTTTACCGCCACCAAAAGCTACATGATTCTCCTTTCTTTTCATGACAGATGTAGTTAGTTTATTGTCCATTCGAAAAACGGAAAATCCCTTTCCGCCGACAGTACAACATATATTACATGATAAATAGCAAAAATATCAGTCATCCATATCTTGAAATACAGGCTTTACAACGTTTTCACTTTTTTACAGCATGTGGCCTTAAATGACCTTTGTCGTCCACCGAAACAATGCTAAACTTTCTTCTGAAAAGGCGATATACCAAGCACGCGCCTACCGTTACCCTTTTGGTTCCTTGCCGAAGGTAAAAGGAATCCATGGAATCACGCGGGCGATTGTATATATTTGCGTGTGTGTATGTATGTATGTGTGTTTATGACGCTTGATATCTCGAGATAGCAATGATGGATAATTTTCATACTCGGCTTATAAAATAGCTATATTTATGAAAAAGATCCCTATTGTTTTGGTGAAGGTCAATGGTCATGTGAGGTCACCAGAGGTTAAAAAACCGAACACCTTGTAAACACGATATCTCTAGGTAGGGAGCATGGGTGCTTTTATACTTGGCATGTAGATGCGTTGTAGTCAAAAGATAAATCCTCTTGGATTTTGTAAAGGTCAAAGGTTATCTGAGGTCTGCGGAGGTGAAAGTACAAAATTATGAAAACTGCTTTAAACAGGTTATCTCAAGATAGCAATGATAGACAATCTTCATACTTAGTATATACGTTTATCATAATAAAAAGAAGGCCCGTACTGATTTCAGTGGAGGTCAAAGGTCATTTGAGGTCATCAGAGGTCAAAAAATGAAACCTTGAAAAACGCGATATTTCAAGACAGGGATGATAGATCCTTTTCATATTTAGAAAATATAGATGTGTTACTTTAAGGGAAACAGAAACCCTTGGGTTTGTTGAAGGTCGAAGGTCATCTGAGGTCATCAGAGGTGGTACTACGAAAACCTCGTAAACTAAATAGACAGTAGGCGGTACCTCCTAATTGTTTCCGGCGTTTGATTACAAATGAAAAGTAAAGGTTGAATTTTGTACCGTTTCAAAGTTAAACTTATATAGAAAATAATATATTTTTTTCACAAGCATCACTATTACAGTAATAATTCTTATTTCAATTACCTTATTATGAACACGTGTAAAGGATGTTGTGAACATGGGACGATAAGAAGAGCCCGGTTTCTCACGCAGACGGACCGGGATACGATTCCCTTCTAGGACATTTTTGTTATTCACTTTCTGGTAGGGTTCAAAATTCACGTGAGGTCAGCAGAGGTCAACAGGTAAAAATATCGTGAAAAATGAATAATTCTAATTATATGTGTAGTTTTGAGGGATGAACAGAGTCAGTACAACAAATCCACTTTCAGCAAGGAATCACAAAGCCCTTGGCTTTCTGGATTAGGTATCGTATTCACGCGCAGTTTAAAAGGTTTCTTAGTTTTTTTTTCCGCTGCTGACATCAGATGATCTTTGACGTCCATCAACAACAAGTCGGTCTTTTTACAAAGGATGAAAAGGGTATTGAAATATCGTTTTTAGAAGTTTTAGTTTTTTTTTTTATTCCTTGCCGTAGACAGAAGGAATCTATGCGATGGTGATGTCGTGTGTGTATGTGTGTATGTGTGTGTGTATGTTTGGACCAATATTCCATTCAAGGTGAGGACATTTTCTATTGTTCTCCGGTCCTCGGGTGTTCTGAACAATAGATTTCCCCGGTCCTCAGGTGTCTGAACAATAGACAGTCTATTGTTAAGGTTAGGGTTAAGGAAGCAAACACAAAGGAAATAACAATGAGGTCCTCAGGTTGACAGAAAAAAAAAACTTGTATGTGTGTATGTGTGTATGTGACGGCTTTGCTTGTAAACACGATATCTCAAGAAGGGTAACTCCGAGGTATCTCATACTTGGCATGTAGATTGCCCATATTGAGTAAATTATCCCTATTGTTTTTGGTGGAGGTCAAAGGTCATGTGGGGTCACCAGAGTTCAAAACATTAAAACCTTGTAAACACGATATCTCAAGAAGGGTAAGTGGTGGGGATTTTATACTTAGCATGTGGATTGCCCATATTAAGTAGATGATTCCTATTGTTTTTGGTGTAGGTCAAAGGTCATTTGGGGTAACCAGAGGTCAAAAGGTAAAAACCTTGGAAATAGCTTGTAAACGCGAAATCTCGAGAAAGGTAAATGTTAGGGATCTCATATTTAGCATGCAGATTGGTCATATTGAATACATGATCCCTATTTTTTGTGGTGGAGGTCAAAGGTCATTGGGGTCACCAGAGGTCAAATGGTCAAAACCTTCTAAGCACTATATCTGAAGAAGGGTAAGTGTGAGGGATCTCATACTTAGCATGTGGATTGCCCATATTGAGTAGATGATCTCAATTGTTTTAGTGGGGGTCAAAGGTCATTAGGGGTCACCAGGGGTCAAACGGTCAAAACTTTGTAAACACGATATCTCAAGAAGGGTAAGTGTGAGAGATTTTATAAGTAGCATGTGGATTGCCCATATTTCGTAGATGATCCTTATTGTTCTTGGGTGGAGGTCAAAGGCCATTTGGGGTCATGAGGGGTCAAATGCTCAAAACCTTGTAAACACTATGTCTCAAGAAGGGTAAGTGTGAGCGATCTCATACTTAGCATGTGGTCGAAACCTTGTATAACTGTTATGGGTTTCATACTTGGCCTGTGTATTGTTCATGTTTAGCATACAGTACATGGCCATATAGGGTATATAAAGGTCATTTTGGGTCACAAGATTTCAGAATGGTTTTACACTATTAACATGATATCTCAAGTAGGATAGTTGTGAGGGATCTCATGCTTCTAATGTGGGTTGTTCATGTTTGTTACAATGTATCATATATGGCAAGGAATCTCTAAGCCTTTTGGCTTTCCGGTTTTACACCCGGTGACTGCTTGTAACCTGTGACCTGTGACCTGTATTAAAGCATACCTAGTCTCTGAGTATGTTAAGGCTTTAAACCAAATTTGAAAAATATACATCAGTGCTATCTTGCGATGGAATGGTTACAAGCAGTTTACAAGGTTTTCATAGTTTCTCCTTTGGTTACATCATATGAACTTTGACCTCCATCTGAACAATACGTTTCTTCTTGATGTAAAGTCTAGTATATTCTGAGTGTTACTAGATAGCGGAAAGGCTAGGTGATTCCTTGCCGAAAAGGAACTGTTTGTTTTTATCCTCCTTGTGTTTTCATATTTAGGTTGTTTTCTCAATGTGTCCCCTGCTGAAGTCATATGAACGTTTAACTCTAAAAAAAGTTGGAATAAAATGTAAAAAGGAAGTTTCTTGGGAGGGATCGAACCCGAGCCGTCTGTGTGAGAAACTGAGCACCTTCCACTACACCGTCGACAAACTCGTTATAAGAACGGTATATCTGATCATCCTATAGTCACAGGATCCTCCACAAATGGGCATAATCAGGCAATCAAAATTAGAATTACCAATTACTGAAACATTTATGTTTGTAGAAAATAAATCTTAGTCTCTATAATTTATCTTTGGAATTTTTTAAAAATCCAGCCGTAGGTTTTCGGTGGTCCGATACGACGGAATATGGAGGTACCACCCACTGTCTATTTCATTTACGAGGTTTCATAGTTTCACCTCTGGTAACTCCAAATTCGACCTCCAACAAAACCTGTAGGTTTCTTCTTCTCTTTTTACTGGACATACCAATTAACATCGCCCACATACCTTGAATTTAAAAATATATGCTACCTACCTAGAGATTTCGTATTTACAATGTTTTCGGCCATGCACATCAACATATACATACATACCCACATCTAATTCCTTACGGGGTACTAGGAAAGGACCCGATAGGGAAAGCGAGGGAATTACACAGCAGCGAAGCTGCCCGCGAAGTAGTCGAGCGTGACTTGCCATTGCAGTGGCCGAATTTTCGGGTAGCTACTCCAGTTTCGAGCCGCGCGTGAGCTAGGAAAGACGTGCGAGAGCGGAGCTCGAGCCGGCCAACCCGGAACCCGCCAAGGACACGCCCGTGCGCGCACCCCCACAAACCGACCAGCGTGACCGCCAAGACCCCCCCCCCAGCCACCAGCAGGGAATCAAAAGCTTTCATAATTACTATCTTGAAACATCGCATTTACAAATTTGTGTTAATTGACCTCTAGTAACATTTTACTCGAAATTTAACAAGGCTATATACCAAATTTGAAAATTATTTGTTATTGCTGCACACAAACACCCACACACACCCACATACATACACTAGTCTCGATCCTTGCTTAGATTCCTTTTTCTTCGGCTTGGAATCAAAAAGAATACTTTAAGTGTATTTAAGTGTTAATTTAGAAAAGGTCTTGTTCAAATAAAAGAGGAATGAAACCAATAATACAGAGGGCTATATATATATATATATGTCGAAAAAGTAGTAAAGGTTTGTGAAAAAGTCCATGACGTTTCGGGTCTTAACCCTTCATCAGGTGTTCGAAAAACAACACTGACAGCTGACACAGCCAAACGTACAAACGTACTACTTTTTTGACCTACATATTATAAATGCTACGCAGTACTTGGACCTAATATATATATATATATATACACATATATATACATGTATATATTATATAAACATATATAAATATATATATATACATATATCTTGAGGCACGCTAACGAGAAGTTCTCTACCCATACAGAACCATTTATATGCACATCTGTTTACCCTCTACTTCTGTAGATCCCCCACAACTTCGTAAACCAGAATCACTTTTTTTCAACTCATCGGTTATACGTATAAGATGGGAGATACCGGATCCACCGCATGGTGTTATCTTGGGTTACGACGTTTTTGTCCAACCAGCCGGGTATTTAACATCGAGCAGTTCAAAAGTAGTTACTGTCAACATGACAGCATTATGTGAACCACCGACAGTTTTTGTAACTAGCCTTCAACCTAACACTTATTACTCTCTGAAGGTATATATCTGATTTGATTTACTTTCCAACAATTTCCGCTCTTGTCAGAATGATTGCTCTTGTTAATATTACCAAATATCTGTTGAGCCGCGATCATTACCTGACATGGCATCGCTATCCGACAAACCTCAACAATGTGTATTAAGTTATTGATCATTGAAAGCTTTCTTTTCTCTCTTGTTCAAAAAATATGGGATCTGGTATCTAAGGCTGTATTCGACACCCTGTTCTTGACTGTTCCGGAACATTACGAGAACATGGGAACTTGTTCTGCAGTGTTAACCACGAACCCTATCGTGCAGGTACAGTTACAATGGCGCGGACTGAACACTTATCGTCAAACTTCATAGCACCTGATTTTTAGGTACCCAAAAAGAATACATGTATGATATTCATATTGAACATTCTGTATATAAAGTAAACCAGCGGTTTAAGAACGTTAACGAAGTGACAATACTGTTGAGCCTAAGGTCACTTTTGGTACATATAGCTCTACCATGCATTCGTACCTTTTCATACTTTCACTATTATCTTCGTTTATTATTCATAATAAGCCTAAAAGTCTGATGTTAGGTCATGTACATCAGTTGTTGTCATTTGAAAAATGACATATCTTTTACGGAGGGCATTGTGCTGAGATTTCCCCAGAATTTCTTCCGTAAGAAGACATCTCCGCCATCTTTGTTTACGTTCGTTCTCGCTGCACCACCAACCGAGGTAGTGTGAGATTTGGGTGCAACAACAGTTCGCCAACTTGTTCTTTCCTGATCGACTCGTAAGAGAACAGCGTTCTCTGTTCCGGAACAGGGTGTCGAATATAGCCTTAGTGTAACCGAATGAAATCTTGCCTTGTTCTTTCGTCTCCAGTTTTTTTTAACAAATGAGAGTAATTTCAAAAACAAGTTATAAATTAAAATTTATTTATGTAGTGTGTTTATTCTTTGGGTGTAGGTATAATTTGAAGAAGGGTAGTATTCTAGAGATCATGCGTATTTTAACTTAGTCGTTAGTTATGGAAAATTCATCATGACTAAGATAATATTGAAAATCTTAGTCAAAATCATTCCACAATCTTCTATATTAAAATGGTACCATGCCATATATCAAACTTGATGAGTTTAAGCTTAGCGCACTTATGTACAATGGGTGGAAATATTCTTTCCTTCACAATACCATCCTACATTTTCATTTTTGCTTTTTCAGCATGACCGTATTTCAAAACAAGCTTGTTAATATAAGGAGGGTAGTCACTCTTACTTTTACTTAAAGAAGTTAACTTTCTTTGCACTCTGACTTTCAGAAAATACTTCAGCTTACGAATAAAGCTTATTGCATAAGTTGTAAATTGTATAACCCTGGATATATGTCTCACCTTAACTATCATGACACTTCATATACCTATCCTTTTCAATGTTCTCTTAAACGTTAGCCGAAAATCTACGAAACCCTGCATTTGTAGAAAATGCTCATTCAGCGTCTCGTTCCTGAAACAGTACGTTTGAATGTTACCGTAATGCATACTTTCACCACGAATTTCGAAAACCTTGCAGTATTACGACATCACAAAGATTTTCTTCCGACATAGGTTCGGGCGAGGACTTTAGTTGGTTCCGGTAACTGGAGTAAACCACTGACTCAACTTACCGCAGAAGGAAGTAAGTCTTCTATTTAATTACATTTCTTTTAACTGCATTCATGTCTACGCTTTATGTGTTTATTTTTTATAAGTTCTGTAGAGAAAATTATTTTGCAAAACGCATTATTTACCTGTTTCAGAGCCTGGAAAACCTACTGATGTACAAGTAAAGACAAAAACGCAAACTTCTTTAACTATCGAATGGGAAGAGCCAATTAAAACAAATGGAAATATCACAAAGTATAAGGTCAGAAAGTTTAAAGTTACGTATATGTTTTTTTTTTTTAATATTCAGTTATGAGAGTGGTACGAGGTACTGATAACGTAGCTGCACCATTTTGTCTGTATATAAATTTCTAGATATTTATCAGGAATTAATAAGCTGTTTTTTTTTTGCCAACTAGTCGAATATTACTTCTTAAATTTTGCCCTTTAAGGCTTGAGTGCCGTAACATTTACATTTTTAATTAATTTGCACGAGATGCAAACTTCTGCCCTCTTTGAAAAAAATTGTTAAAGACCATTGACAGGATTCCTACTTCCTCAAAGGAATATTTTAGTCTGTAATCAAATTCAAGCTAAGCATCTTTTTTACATCGATCCCAGATTGTGCTTTAGAACTGTTTAAGTGAAGGGAATTTTAATATTTGACAGATCTTAGTTTAATTGTTTACTGAATAATTTGTAACTATCATTATTCAGATTCGTTTTCGAGGATTGGAAAGTAAAGAAGATGACGTTTGGGAAGAGATAGAATATGTTTCAAACAATAATGAAACATTCATGAAGCATATTGTCTTTGAGATATCCTCCCTGGAGCCGTCAACTGTATATGAAATAGAAATATCAGCCTACACGTCGGCGGGCAAAGGTGACGTAGTTATTCTGAGAAATTCAACTGAAGAGACAACAGGTAAGTAAGATATATTTACATTTTATCTTAAGCAATCAAATATTATTTCACTAACACTGGTTACTAATTTTATACCTTACCTGTCTGAAATACAATACAGCCAGAAATTTCTGTAATTAGACTGTAACCCCAATTAACTGTTTATAACGTGACCCATTTAAGTAACAGAGAAACATTTTATTCGCTTTCAGAGTTAGTCACTTCTTCTTTTTAAGGTTGTTAACTGGAGAAGAAGCAAAAAAAAATTCATTTATTTGTAAACTTGATGAAGCTTGTATTGAGGTTCTTCGGTGGCCTAAAGCGGGGTGCTGTAGCTAATGGGTTATACAACAACTATGTTTCGTTTTCTAACCTTAAGGGTATTAATGGTCCACTATGCAAGTTTATTTTGTCAACTCATGAAGTGAGCAACTTGTGGCATTTCCCCCTAGATAATCCATATTTTAATGTTTCTTGATTTACATAGCATATTCATTTAAGAATAATGCTACGCTATTTTTTCTGATAAGTTGTACTGAGAGGAACCTATTTCAATGTTCTATTTTGGTTGCAGTATGCCTGAACAGTCACTGTGAGTGTTGTAAACATTATGTTGCCTTTTGGTCTCTTTTACAGACAACCTAATTGGTAACTTGTCAAATAGTAAACGATACACATATCCTATGCTAGTGCATTCTAATTTGTCATTGTAGACCTTAAGCAGGCATGCCTTTTGGATCCGGTATTACTCAATAACTCATCTGTTCTCATGAGTAACACGGAAAGAGCAGTTTTTTCACTTGAGCAGTATGTTATAGGCAACACCTCTTGGCAAAGTAGTTGCAGCCAGGCAGAGTGCACAGTATGGTACACTGCCCAGTATGACAAAGCTGACAAGAACAGCAGCCCTTCCTTAAATCATTGACTTTTTTAAATGGGGTCCAAAACATAACTTCAAGAAAATTATTTTTAGCGTGACTTGTTTACAACCAAGAAATAGACATGATAATAAAACAAAGTTGCAATCACGACGGGTAGTTTCACCGAAGTTTGAGAGAAAAAGACGTGGAATCCCCTTTGTCCCAACTGAGCCGAATGTCGCCCTCCCATTGCGACCCCAGGTTGCTATTCCCTTGCCAGCGAAATTTGGCATAAATTTTTATACACACAATGAAGGTCGGAAAAATATAACTGAGAAGATTTCTAAGTTTCGAAAATGATTCTTGATTATGTTTTGTTTCTCTCTCAGATTAAAGATGGTCAATGAATTTCAGTTAACAACATAGTAAGTTACCTTAGGTCCCATAGGCCTAGTACACCGGTGAATTAATTAACCCAACTTTTATCTTAACAGTGATCACTTACGCGACGCGAGGGCCCTTTTTAGTTTCTTCTTGTCTCTTTTCTCTCCTGCCCTGAAACGCTTGATACCCGACTCCTGGAGTTCACTTTCGCTTATCCCTTCGTTGTCACCATACAGCTCGGTCCGCCACCAGAAGAGTAATACTGGCTGCCCACTTAGCCAACAAAGGCTTACGGAGCTCTTGCGATTCCTTGCGAGCTCTTGCGACCTCGTGAAGATCGCTAAGTAAAATATAGGGAGAAAATTAGCAATCTTCTCGAGGTTGCAGGAGCTCGCAAGGAATCGCAAGAGCTCGCAAGCCGTTGGTCTCTAAGTGGGCAGCCGGCATAAGATACTCGTGCCTTTGCAACCGAGATGACGAAAACCGCGTGTCTGGTCTAGTGGTAGAGCATCCGCCTCCTACGCGGGAGGCCCGGGCTCGATTCCCAGGTCGAGTCATACCAAAGACTTTAAAAAAGGAAAATAAGCCAGCCTAGTGAGCCACAACTGGAAAAAAGGCCGTGGCTGGCTCGACTTAAACCAATTGGTTGGAAACTGGGTCGTTAAACCAACTAACCGAGGTGACGAAGCAAACTGGTCCTGGTCCTTTAACACAATGAATCTCGTCGCCAGTGACTACTACCTCCGTCCAAAATACTGGTCTTCCGTTTCACTTTATCATACAACCCTTCACCATCTCTCCTATCTCGACAAAAAATTGATTAATTAATATCTCCAATTATGTCAGAATAGATCTGCTTCCATTGATTTTCAGAATTATTCTCTCCAAATTTTATTTGCTCATGAGGACATCTACTTGCCACATGACAGTCCCAGTTTGACCCTTTGTCGGCAAGAAATTGTAAACCTTTTCAAGAAACCTTTCCGGTACAGTTTCGCTGCAGGTGTCAGCCCATGTCAATCATTCTTCGTTATAAACTTTTCGGTGGTGGCGCTCTTCTAAATAAGTTGGTCCAACCGTGACACCCTTCCGCCCATACACACACCCCTTCTAAAATTTTATAGATCATATTGGAGAGAATAACGAATTTCCTGAATTTACGAGAGACCTGTTACCAAATTAGTTTTTTTTTTTTGGACGGGCTAAGGTCAGTTTTCATTTGCTTGACCTTTACTAAATGACTGCTATGATTTAATGAAGAATAGATGTGATTGAATGGAACTTGCAACAATTCAAATGTTTACGCAGCTGCCTGCTTGAAGTGTAAGCTAATTGTTTTTAGTACAACTGGCATACAGGTATGATGACTGAACGATGAAAAAGTAGCAGACGGTTTCCATGGAATTATTAAAATGGTTTTCTCATGGTCATTTGGCATTAAAATTGAAAGTGCTATAATAAAAAGTCAACGCTTATTAAATTGTGGTAACCTTTTTCGTGGTCATAGTTTCTAGGTCCATGTCCTACTCTAAAGAAATTTAATGTCATATACAAAAGCATTAAACTCCTGGCCCAGTAATAATAATAACTGTCTTTCAGACACAGTATTCTGACCTAAGAACCTTTTAAAACTTTGGTTGTGATGTTGAAATGTACATGCCTTTTTCTGCCCGCGACTTGAACTGAACTGACCCAGTGTAACATCCGAGGAGCTCAAACGACGTCGTAACAACTCAAGGGAAACTGAAGTAAACGTAGCCCTCCTCTTGTTTTAAATATTTTAATGACTTTTCTGAAGTTTCACAGCGACTATACTAAAAATATTTTGTGATTTTCATCCACCTCTTTTAGCCACAGCTACACGTCAAAGTTCTGGTGCTTGGATAACTATACCACTGACAATATTAGTTTTAATACTTGTTGTCTTGGTAATTGTTCTATATCGCAGGTAATTTTTTTCCTAGATATTCTCACCTAATTGAGTAATCTTTCTCAAATAGGTTTGTTAAAGAACGTTGAAGTAATTAGCCCCCACCCAAAATTTTGACGTCAGTTACTTGTATGAAAAAATGTGAGTGTCATAACACACGTGAAAAAAATTATCAATGCGGAGCCCGGGCTGAAGATTTTTGACCAAACTCGAGGAAACAACCACTTGTGTTGAACTGACATTCCATGTTCAGACGTGAAGTCATATTTTTGCTTCCAACAACAAAAAATACGAGAAAGTTTCAGTTTCAAAATTACAGGAAACACTTAAAAGACATTAACTTAACTTAAAGGGTGTTACATGAAGTAGCTTAAGTATGACATTTTAACTTTAATTTGAATTCCTAAGATTTAGTATTAATAATTTATGTTACAGGAGGAAAAGGAAAAACGAAAACTGGCAAATGTCTTATGGGAGAAGAGCTTCGGGTAAATCTTAATTTAATGTATTGTAGGTTTTTACTATGACCTTGCTGATTTTTTTGCACAAAATTAATGAAAAAGAGTCACAGTGTGTATACTTAGAATCTTTCTTCAATAGATCGCGGTATTTGTGCAACGTGCAATGAAGAATAATATTAAATTAAGCTTAAAAAACTTTTCACGTATATATGAAACATGAAGCTAGATTTAAAAATTTACAAATAAAGAGTTAACATGATTTGAAATGTTCAGGCTAAGGAATGTTTTTCTTCCAGTCACTGCACACTTAGAAGAAGCAAATCGAGAAGAAATAGAATTGGGGACGAATCCAAAAAGAAAACGTGTGGATGCAGACAAACCACCCATAGCAGCGAAGCCACACAAAAACGTAGTGAAAATAAGAGATTTAGCGGCATATGTTAGATCAAAGAAGACAAATGAAGTAGATAACTTCATCAACGAACATGAGGTACCACAAACAAGTCTTTTCATTGTAACAAATCTATGCCCCACAATCAGTCTTCACAAGTTTGTTTAGTTCTAGACCAAACCTGTGCGAATGTTTTTGAAAACCTTTTATTACGCAAAACTAAATTAACCATTTTCTTCGTTTTCTTGAGATTCTTCTCCTCACACGAAACATTCGGCTTACCATATTGCAGTCCGTTTTCAATTCTTAATTAAGAAATGAAATATTCTTTACCAGTCTCTTCCAGATTCCTCTCTTTATACTCGGGAAGTAGCAATGAAACCAGAAAATAAAAAGAAAAACCGATACGGAAATATTATACCATGTATGTATGTTAACTCTCCTCTCAACAAATATTTTAAAGACATCAAATTTACTTC
Organism: Holothuria glaberrima; assembly: GCA_009936505.3. NCBI lineage: Eukaryota > Metazoa > Echinodermata > Holothuroidea > Aspidochirotida > Holothuriidae > Holothuria > Holothuria glaberrima. The sequence goes on from WURT03143376.1 coordinate 15,472, forward strand.
GACATTCTTTCCTTCATGAATTTTATAAAAATGACAAATGTCATTTTTTTCTTATTGAAACAGTTTACATTAGTAAAACTGGCATACATATTTTGTAAGAGGGGTGCAACGTTTATATTTTATTTTGTTTGTTTGTGTGATAAATTATGTCCTGGTATTCTAGTTTCCTAGTTTTCGTCATGAAATTTAAGTTGTGCTAGCCCACAATGTATAACACATGTAATACAATAAACAGACATTTCACTTAAATATTAGTTAGCTAATGAGAAAGCGATGGTAGTAAAAGGAATGTGTGATAAAGTTCTTCCATAACCCTAAACAAGTTTCACTTCATGACACAGAAAATCAAGTAAAACCAGCGAAATCTTCAAATAACCTAGAACTTTACTTTTAGATCGAATTTATATTACCAGAGATTCATAACTTATCAAACAATAAAAAACCATCAAAGCAAACCGTCAACAACCAATTAAGAGTCGCGGTATAAAATTTCCAAATAAATGCAATAATACATATAGACAAAATAAATCCTTCATACCTAATAAAACCATTCCTTAGCAAAATAAATCATAGACAAGTTGCAAATCTGGAAATTTCATTGTAGATTTACTTACCCTACTCTTTTTCAAACTATTGTAATTTTCGACCCTTGGAGCAAATTCCATTTTGTAAAACAAATTATATATATCCAGTTCTGGATTTTGCATTTTTCTATCAAAGATGAAATATTCCATGTGATGGATCAAAAAAGTTAAAGAAAATCCATTGGTATGAGGGTAGTCAAACAAAATATCTTTTAGGAAAAAAAAAACTATTGTTGAAAAATATTTGTTCAGCCTCGAGAAAAAAATTGAAGTAAAACTAGTTTTTCTTTTTCCCAACTTTAAGAAACGTTTTGAAGATTTTCTCTCTATCAACTCTCGTCCACTTTTCCCACGACCTAATGATGGTGCCCCGAAGCTTATATTTATAGTACGTAAAAGTTCATTTTGTGCCTCACGTAACTGACCACGATTCTCGGCCGATACACACAAAAAGATATTGTTCTCTTGAAGTGACTCGATTCAAAATGGTTTCTTCCGAACGGCTCCTTTCTCTAGCGTTTTGCTTGGAGAATTTAATGCAAGCCTGACAAAATTTTAAACTTAAAAAGTTCCAGAGAATACAAGGGTTTTAGTGTATTTTGTTTTAATTATTTTATTTTATTTTGATTGGATTGGACGAGCCTGAAATGTAAGCTTAACAACGTCGCCTACCGTGGCTGCTAAATTTGCATAAAATTATCAACTTTCTTAGACGGACGGTTGATGTTAATTCCATATTCTGTGCTGTTACGTTTCATTCCACCAAAACGACGAAAATGAATAAACGAGTTAGACCCGTCGGCACTTAATGGAGAAAAAAGAGAGAAGAGGCGGCCGCCCTAAAGTCACTATCAAGCCTAGCCACTCGCCTATCGCAAGAAGCCGATGATGACTTTGATGACGTGTCGACTGCCTTTGGTGGACTAACTGAAAGTATAAACCAGTCGATTGAACTTATACACGCCGAGCTGCAAAAGATTTGGAAGGAATTTGGTGAGGCCATCGAATTAAATAAAAACAAATTAAGGAACTACAACAAGAAAATAGGTCGTTAAAGGAAAGGTGTAACTCCCTAGAAGCTGACCTTACTAACGTTAAAGCTACCCAACAGGATCAGGCAGATCAGTAAAACAAACAGGAGAGACATCCTCGTCGAAGCAATTTGAGAATTGTTGGATTTAAACCTGCTGAGAATGAGAACTGCACGAAAATTGCAAAAGAAGTTTTATGCAGAAGGTAGGAAAGCCGGAGTGTAAAATTGAAAGGGCCCATCGTGACGGAAGGGTCGTTAGAGGACAAGACTGCCATATTTTAGTGAAGTTGTCTTTCTATCAAGACAAGGTAGCCATACTTCAAAATGCCCGCCAGGCCCTTGCTGAGGATGATTTTTTTCATTACTGAGGATTTGACGAAGTCAGACCTTGCTGAAAAGAAGAAATGGCCTGCCAAAGTCAACGAACTGTTTCAGGAAGGGGTAAGACTCGCTTCTGTGCGGGATGTTGGCGATCTAGAGGTGGCAAGCCCTACGACTTTAACGCAGCAGCGAGCAGCTAATGAGGGGAATCACTTCTTCCCGTTATGTTTTTTTCGTTACTTTGGAAAAGGTGTTGTGTTCAGTGTTGCTACTGAATTTATAGTTTACATCATGTCGTACGTTGAACTTCCTTCTTTCACCAAACTTGTTTTGTCAACTTGAAGAGACTTTTCCCACCTTTCCTTAACCTTAAGAGGAGTTTACTTTCTTTCGGGCTATTGATTAACCATGGAAGATTTCTTGCTAGTCAGACTGAGAATATTGTCTCCGATTCTTCCAGGAAGGTAATTTTTTGCTTTTTATATATTTATGGACAAAACAACCGGCTGAACAATCTTAAACTTATTTAGTATCCAATCTTAAAAAATTGGATTGATGACTATTAGCATTGGAAAGTTGTCATTGTTGAACATATTTTACACATCCCCAAGGCTTTACCAGTTCAGGTCTTCGGGGCCATGATTCCAGACGTGTCCTTCTTCAGGACCATAGCGAGTATTTGTACTTGTTTTCTTAGCTTCGTAAGTATTTTTTCGTACATAAATGTATTTATTTCATCAAGTCAAAACAATACAGCAACAAACAATCAACAAAATAAACCAAAAACATAATCCACAATGACAAACAAAAATTATCCTACAGGCAATGAATCAACAAGATTTTTTGTTTCTCGACACGATCTTAAAATATTCTCAAAAGCTTTGTAGCTAGGTTTAACTTCTTTCCATTTACAGGTATAACATAATATTTGGCATGGAAAATCGCAAGATTATACTTTAAATTTCCAGCGTCAAAAAGCCCTAAAATAGCGTCCCTTCTAGTTAAAGTAAAAACATTCGCAAGAAGATTTACCTAAACTTCCCCCAAAAAGGAGCTACAAAAATACAGTCCCAAAAAAGTTGCTGAATATCTTAGGTCTCCTCCCTACAAAAGGTAAAGAGATCCGAATTTACAATGCCCATTTGAGTTTGTAACTTATTAATTGCTAGATACCTATGAAGAATCTTAAACTGGAAATACCGTAGTCCCGGTGACGAAGATGATTTAAAAGAGCTTAGGTAAATCCCATTCCAATTCAGATCCCACTCATTTAAATCAAAAGCCCACTTTATTTCGGAAAGTGAAGGTTTACAATTTTTTGGACGCAAATGTCATGAATCAATTTATACACCCTCTTGGATTTATGGAGCCTAACAAGAGTAACATCCTGAAGCGTTTTATCACTAACATCACTCTCTACCATTCTAACGCTTCTTTTCCGTGATTGTGGGATTGCATAAACCAGTGAGCAGTAGTCCATAAAATTTACATGCAAATTATACTTATTATTGAACTCAATAAATGAAAGCAAACTACCATTCTCGGACAAGAGATCTTTAAAATTCCGAAGACCTTTTACATACCAACTTTTCCAGAAGACAATACGATTACTAATTTTTACAGCAGAATTGTTCCATAAAATTTGCTCATGAGGATTAACACTAGATGAACCATAACCCACTGTAAACCAAGCCGTAACTACTTTTTTAATAAATTTATTATCGATCTCAGCTTAAGTATTTTTTCTTAAATTTTTTCCTTAATTCATCCTCCGTTTTTCAAGGTTAATTTATGTTTGTATAGCGTTCATGTGTATTTTGTTACATACTCTCCTTTCTCTCTTCTGTTCTACATCATCGGGAATGTTTTTGTGTATATAGCTATGTATATATCTTGTAAATAATTAATGGCAGAACTTAAACTGTGTACATACAATGCCAGAGGGCTCAGACAGAACAAGAAGAGAACACAAGTTTTCGCGTATCTGCATAAACAAAACAAAGATATTTATTTTATTCAAGAGACGCATAGTGCACAAAACGATAAAAGGTATTGGAAAGCCGAATAGGGTTGTCACATTGTTTTTTGTCATGGCTCAACAATTAGTCGCGGGGTTTGCATTCTTTTTAACCCGGCGCTTGATAACACAATTTCTCGTAGAGTCACTTGTGATAACGGTCGTTCACTCCTCCTTCAAGTACCAATTAAGCAAAAGTTTCTCACCCTTGTATGTCTTTATGGACCAAACGTAAATGACCCTAGCTTTTTCGAGTTGCTGTTTCGTAAATTAGAGAATTTTCAGTGGGATTCTTTGGTGGTAGGTGGCGATTTTAATTTTGTATTTAATCTAGATATTGATAAACAAAGGGTAACCTCCGTACTAACTTTCGGGCTAGGGTTAAATGTTTTGAAATAATGTCCTCTTTAAATTTAGTTGACATTTGAAGGGAGAGGAACCCACACGGAAAGCACTTTACTTGGTCCTCATATATAACCACAGGTATACACTGTAAGCTTGACTTTTTCCTCATTTCCAGGAATCTAAGCCATTTAGTAGTAAAAAGTAGTTTTACACCTGGACTTAATTCCGATCACTCACTGGCTAACTTAATTATTAAGACTTGTAAAGCTGAGAGGGGTCCAGGACACTGGAAATTTAATAATTCTTTACTTATGGATTCAGAGTTTACTACTCTGATTACTGATTTACTGTTGAGACAACCAATAATTGTATACAAGAAAAGCCTGCATCCCTATGGGAGTTTATGAAATATTGTATCCGTAAGATATCGATTGATTTTAAAGTAAGAAAGTAAGGGAAAGAAAGACAACTGAATCTAACTTAATTAAAGAAATTTCACAACTAGAACAAAAGTATTATTCTTCAAATTTAGCTGAAGACGGCCATAGGCTAGCTGAAGCTCGTATGAAATTACAACGCATTTACGATTATAAAGTTCAAGGCATCATTATATGATCTAAGGCACGATGGGTCGAACAAGGGGAGAAAAATACGAAATATTTCCTTAATTTGGAGATCCGTAATAAAAGCTTTAATGTTATTCGTAAAATTAAGTCCGACGAGGGGGCAGATATTTGTAATAATAGTTCAATTATTCGCACGTAGGCAACATTTTATGGATCTTTATATACAAGTAAAGGTGTGATCCATCTATTATTTTTGGTAATAAACGTTGTGTTATTCCTCTGTCTCAAGAGAAAGCTGAAAGTTGTGATGGCATATTTACTCTCAATGAATGCTGGGAAGCGCTTAATTCTTTAAGCAATGAAAAAATACAGGGAGTGATGGCCTCACAGCCGAGTTTTACAAGACTTTCTGGAATAAGATTGAGGACTACGTAGTTAATTCTCTTAATTACTCTTATGAAAGGACTGAATTACCACACGAGCAGAAGCAGGGCTGATTACCTTCATTCCAAAACCACAGAAGGATCATACATTAGTCAAGAACTACCGACCAATATCGTTATTAAATGTAGACTACAAAATTGCCGCAAAGACTTTAGCTGCTAGACTTAAAAAGTCATTGCTTCTATCATCAACCCAAATCAAACTGGGTTCATTAAAACAGGTTTATTGGCGAAAATATTCGTTTAATACAAGATTGTGTTGACTGCTGTGACGATCGTAATGTCTCTGGTTTTCTGTTATTGTATACTTTGAGTAAGCCTTTGATCGCCTGGAATGGTCTTTCATTTTTAAATGCCTTAGCTGTTTTGGTTTCAAGGAAGGTTTTACTCAGTAGCTTAGCACACTTTAATGCTTCAGCTTGCGTTTATAAAAAAAGTTATTCATCCTCCTTTTTTCAAATATCTAGAGGTGTTAGACAGGGATATCCACTTAGCCCGTACATTTTTATACTCTGCGCCGAAATTTTGGCCATCAGCATCAATGATTACCCTTTGGTAACAGGGTTGTCTATTATGGAAAAGGAAATAAGAATAACTCAGTATGCTGATGACACTACTATTTTTATCGATGGTACCTATAATAGCTTAAGTGCTGTAACTGAAATATTTAACTTATTAGAGAAATCTTCTGGTTTAAAAGTTAACTTGGAAAAAATCATTATCTTTCCTTTACGACCACTAGCTAGTAATAAGCCATTTTTCTTAAACGAGTTCAATTCCGCTTGGACTCTTGGACCTGTTACTGTTTTGGGTATTACCTTTGACAACAACAGAGATAATCTATTCCACCTTAATTATACTCCTAAGTTTTCTCGTCTTAAAAATAAGTTAAATCTATGGTCGACGAGGGATTTGACACCTATAGGTAGAAGAGCTATTATTAAGACTTTCGCCCTTTCACAATTAGTTTTCTTATTTCATGTACTACCTAACGCCTGGACCTTTCGTAAAAGAATTGGAGACTTATTTGTTCCGTTTTATCTGGGCAGGCAAACCCGAAAAAATAAAAAGAACTGCTTTAATTAACCCCTTGGATCAAGGTGGCCTGGGGGCGATACTGATTCTTTCATCAGTGATTTAAAACGTACGTGGGTAAAAAGGTATACTGATAGTAACACTGCTACTTGGGAACTGTTTGTCGACTTTCACTTGCAAAATTATGGGAAGCATCTTTAATTTAAGTGTAATTATCTGGCGAAAGATCTAGTAATTGGTAATTATTTCATAAAGGATAGTTGTTCTGCTTGGTCAGAGTATTCTTTTCGTAAGCCAGTAGAGAACTATGGTAATGAGATTATTTGGAATAATTTACTGATAAGAATTAATAATGAAATTGTATTCTACGACTATATGTATGTAAAAGGTGTATTAAGGGTTAATGATCTTTATGACAATAACCAAAAGCATTTAAGCTTTAAATCCTTGAAACAAAAGTATTCTTTGGATGCTTTTCGCTTCACTGTTTTTATGGTATTTTATCTGCTATTCCCAGAGTTTGGTTGGAAAGTTTGGATGTGATCAACACTGAAAATTTAAACGATTTGGTAGATAATCTTCAAGATATTCCATGTTTATCCCGCTATATCAATAGGCATTTAATGCAGACAGTCACTACACCTCCTCTTGCTTTTACAAAGCGAACGAATATTTTCAGTTCAGCCATTCTCAATGGCGAACCATTTGTAGAATTCCTTTTACTTTTTGCAAGGAAAGCAAGATCCGCTACTTTCAATACCGGTTCATTCACCGCATTCTAGGCACAAATTCCCGACTTTGCCGTACTGGTACAGTCGTACGAGTATTGTAGGCAGCCCTTGTGTAATGAGCAGAACGAATCTATAGAACATTTATTTTGGGAATGCAGTATCAAATCAAATTTTATTTTGGACGTTGAACAAATCACGTTAGGCAGGCATTTTATATTCTCCAAGGAAGGTTTATTTTTGGGTACAAATTCTCTTAAAGACATCCATATAATTTTTTATCTTTCATCTAAAATTTTATTTGTTCAACAAGAAACTGAATTTTTGGGTTCCCAACTTAAACAGATTTTTGTATAAATTTAAATTTGCTATCCAAGGTGAAAAGAAAATTGTTAAATCTAGGGTATGTCACACAATAACCTATGACAGCCTTTAGTTGACATTCAGAAACTGTCTATTCCTTTTTCAGTAACTAAATTTTCAAATTGGGACGCTGAAGAATTTAAGTATTAAGCGTGATGTATGTATTAATGAAGTTAAAGGTTCATGTACTGTGCCGAAGCATAATCAAAGAAGCAAAATGTTTGGTTTATATTGTAGGAAAATTTGTAAATGTACTACCTTTATATTATTTCTCTAATTCGATATGCAGATGCCTTGCAAATATTACCGTAGTGTTCATATGTACCATAAAAGTTGCACACACCAAATAAAGAGGATGGAAAAGAAAATATTTTATTTCATTTTATTTTACTTTATTTTATTTTATGTTATTTTATGTTATTTTATTTTATTTTATGTTGGTTTGAATTTATTTTGTTTTTATTTAATTGTATATGTTTATCCTCCTTTTCTGTTTTTTACTTCGATTTAAATCCCTTTTTCAACGGTGAGAATTTACTTTTTCAACGATTTTCAGTCACGAACAAGATTATTTAAATTCCTTTTCAAAACTTTATAATTGCAAGCAAACAAATGTGTAGACTATTTTCACATTGTTTACACTTTGGTGTGACGAGTGTTTATTTTTAAGTTGTTGTGTCTTGCAACGCTTAAAGCGATCTTTAAATTAAAACACAGCTCAACCTGTGTGGAATATCGGCCTTTTCTCTTGCACCCATCAATACAAAAACTTCACAGGTAAAATAAGAAAATTATTCTTGTGTCACAAGCCCACCTCACAGCCCAGAAAAATGTATTGTTTTGAGAAACAACCTTTTTCATCTCGTTTATTGAATTCATCACATTTGGGGGGGGGGGAGGGGCTTAGTCAATTGTCTACGTTAACAAAACATAGGACAGGTAAAAGTTAAAATAAGGCAGGTAAGACTATAGCCATGATAACCAAGGTCACATTTTGAAAATGTAATGTAGGAAATAACATATACAAGAATGTAACAGCGACATACTACTGTATAATAAACCATTCCATACCATAGCATAACTAACAAATTATGATATATATATATGAAGGTAACTTAACAATGAATTGATTTCAGACGTTTATATAATATATACAATATTTACATAGCTGTTGCAGTTTTACGTATGAATGTCATTAAAAGTAAGTAGATAACTTGAGGTAAATTATATCATACAAAATTCATTCAATTGAACAGTTGAGGTTTTGAGAAATAGAATTTTTTTCTTGAGATTTGGCTTTCCATTTGTAAAATAAAACTGGCAACAATACGGCATTCCCACAACATTCCCAATTATTTATTTTATTTTATTTTATTTCATTTATTTTGTTTTATTTCCTTTTATTTTGTTAAAAATTTTATTTCTTTTTAATTTTAATTGTTTGGGATATTTTAGCACATCCATTACTACTGAATCATTTCGCTTGATTCTGAATTCTCACAGCTTTCCCCTTTATTTCAGTTGATACCTCTCGTGTTATCTTAGAGGTTTTCAACAATGACCCTCATTCGGATTACATCAATGCCTCTTATATTAATGTGAGTGTTTTTAAAGATTCTCTTTTAATCTAACAGTTTAAAAGAATAAATTTAATTGAAGAAGACGTCCACTTATATCTGTTAGCAGTGTAGGCATGGTAAAATTTACGAAAATTCTGAAAACATCATTCCGACATTAGCATCGGCAGCTGAAGTGCTCTCACTCGTTTTCATTTTTTAAACAGGGTTACAACTGTCAAAAGAAATATATCGCGTCCCATGGTAAGTGTTTTCTAACTTTTATCAACTTTAAAGAACTAAAAAATTATGATTGTGACGGAGTAAATGTACAGACAAAAATAAAATATTCCACGATAGAAACGTACCGTCGTGTTCAAATAAAACTGAGATTTCTTGAGAAAAGTGTGCATCCTAAGACCCTATAACTCAAAAATATGTTGTGTGTTCAACAAGAAAACTAATTCGGTGCAGTTGTATGCGTCACCTAATTAGCTAACTTTAACTGATATTTAATTCTCACAAACTGTGATTCCAGAAACGTGTTATTGAGGTTTGGAATCCACGCACATACCAATCCAACATACGCGTCGTATAGTGTACGAATCGTACTCTTTGTACTGCAAACCGTTTAATCTCCACACCAGCATGCGGATACTTTACTGAACAAATAATTAAGTCTCCATAGAAAACCAAGTACAGGTGGCACTATCAGGACTTGTGTACACAGACCTTTGTCTTTATAGGTGTGCCCCCTGAACCACGAGACTACCCAGGCTAGTTGCCAAAATGCGTCGTCCTCAAGAAAAGATTTCCTCACAATTTTTTCTCAAACAAATATTACTAATAGCCTAAAATAGTGAACAGATCTCGCCTGCTAAGTATATCTCAGCTCCTGGAAACGACATCGCCCTCTTCAAAACCTTGTCTGCACTCTAAAGAAGGTCTGATCAGAGGGGCACCGAACAGGAATCTGGTCAAAAATTTGACTAGATCCGGGTCAAAAATGAACCGGTTCTGATCATTTCTAAACCAAATCTAGTCAAATAATTGATCAGGTTTCTGTTCGGTGCCCCTTTGATCACATTCGGTTCAAATTTGACCAGACCTTTTTTAGAGTGTGGTCTGGTTTGTAACCACTTTATAATTTGAGACCAAAAGATAAAATTCTCTTTAACTTGAATTCTTACTTAGGGAATAAGGAAATGTTTTCTCATGTTAGACCTCTGTATAATTGATTAGAAACTTTTTCGAATTAACAGGTCTAAAGCACATTCTTGTGAACCCCAAAAGAGAAAGAATTATTTAGCATTATGTTTATATTACCAGAAATCAAAAGCAGCCTCTGAAGCTTTTAACGTAGGTTCTAAAATGTTTTGCAAAACTTCGTGCATTCTGAATCTTAAATCAAGAAAAAAAAAGAATCTTTTCATCAAGCTTTAACATGATATAAATGAAGTAACACTGAGATATGTTTTACTCGTTAAATTGTTTCTACTTTCGAGGTCCCAATAAAGCATCCGTTGACGACTTCTGGCGTATGATTTGGCAGGAGAACGTCGGTGAAATTGTTATGTTGACAAATATCGTTGAAGTAGGAAAGGTGAGCATCAAAGAATATTTTTAAAGTAAGTATGTTTGAACTTTAAAGCTGCAGTGAAATGTGATTAAGAGGAAGTGTTTAACATAACACTGCGTTTATTTATGTGATGGATAATTTCAATCAGCATATCATCATGTCCACACGTACTGAAAAATGAGGAAGTCGTCAAGTAAAGTGCGACATTAAACAGACGCTGGTTCCAGCTTCAAACCTTCCCCTTACTTTTCATCATCACTTTCTTTTTTGACACGATTTCAAAGCTGCACTTCAAAGTTTATGTATACAAATTTTGATTGCTTCATGCCAGAAAATACCATTTAACAGTGTCTTATTTCAATCTTCCTTGGTCAACCCTCCCCCAGGCTTCCCATCTAAGTGTTGTGCATTTGACGTTCGTACCCTCGACATTTGCCCTCACGGAATAAGTCCACCCCCCCTTTTATGTAAAATACTTGATCAGCTCCTGATTAATCATACCATAATATCATTGTGTAAAATAGACCAACTTTTGTACGAAACATAGAACAATTTCCAATTACCATCTTATCTTCTTTTGGAGGGTGATTTTTAAATACACACACACAAAAAAAAAACTCTACAAACTTACAACAGGAATATTTACACTTTCATACCAACTGTTTTTCTCAACCTGTAAACATCTTTCTATCTCTTTCGCTACCGTCCCTTCTACAAAATGGTAACAGCAAAAATGTGAGAAGTACTGGCCAGATGAAACTTTAACGTACGGTAACGTGATGGTCACACTCAAAGAAGAAACCATGTATACTCACTACGTTGTACGGACGTTTAAACTCAAACTGGTATGTAAACGTGAACAAGGTTGTGTGATGATTACCATAGGTGTATGGGGCGAAATCATCTGTTGCGCCTCCTACTTCTCCTTTGGGCTAACAGGTTGCAATTTTTGGACAGATTGTGCGATATTTAGGGGAAAACGTGCTTAAAATTCCAGGCAAAGTTCTTATCCTCCCCCTTTCAACACATGGAAGTGGTCCCACCACTGTTATGATGATTGCCCATCCGTTTTGATACTGAATCTTGGCACCATGAAAAGGGGTGTCAAAAACCACTTAACGCATATACAGTGTAAGAGGCTTGACTAGAAAAACAATGTTCCAAGCTGGAAATATGATAACATGTCTTGTATTAGAGAACATACATAGAACCTATGAAATGAAGTATGATGGATATTTGCCACAAAGATTTAATTAAGTTAACAATGCTTAATAAACAGTCCATAGACCTTTATTGCACTTTTTATTTACCCGGATCTCTCAATGAAAAAAGTGAACAAGAACAACTAGGCTAGTAACAGAAATTAAGCTAAAGTTAAACACCAATGATTTTGGATTCTACCATTTTTCAATCATAAGGTCGACACCAGGAGAGCCAAAGACGTTAAGCACTTTCACTTTACTGCATGGCCCGACATGAGTGTACCGGACACTGCTGGTCCTATACTTGATTTGCTACAGTGTGTCCGCAATGAGGAGAGCCGTTTAAGAGGTCCCATAGTGGTTCACTGCAGGTAAGGGAGTATGGCGTTTTCTACCTGGCATCAGTTCCCAGACTAGCACAATGGCAATTTTTAACTGTGTGCACACAGCGTGAAATGACCTCCACAGCTGTGCTGGAGCTCTATGCAGAGTGGGAGGAGCTTGGTGATGTGTGGTTTTGAGCAGATAAACTGGTCATCAATGCTAAAAATATGCCACTCATAAGAGCCAGCCAAGTCTGCAACTAAGCTGCCCTTAATGACGTTCTGTCATTCTCAGCTGGTTTCTATGAATGCTATTGTTTCCTGCTTGCAGCCTCTGCCCATGGCTGCCTCATTAACTTGCTCAGTGAACTGCTTGTGGTCACTGGGCTGTTAAGAATATTCAGAAGGAGCACAATGGGTAGAGTAGTAGCCTGGGACTGCAGCCAAGTAGAAAAGGCCATACCCCCAAGACAGAAAGTCGTTGCCATGAATGTACATTAATTACATATGGAAAGTTACATCAATACCTGATTTATCGTTGTTTTTCCTAAATGTTGCATTTACCTTCTTTGAAGAACGTACATAAACTAAAGTAGATCGAGACTGAACTTGAAGAGGAGGAGAGTTTTGATTACCTTGATTTAGATAATGTTTTCAACCTTTTATTAAAGTTTGTACATGAATATCACATTTCTATGTCAATGTATTGTAACGTTTGGGGCAGGGGTTGAGACTGGGTAGCGTTAGGCCGGCAGGTTGGGATCCTTGGCCGATGATGGTGTATTTTGATTGGCCACTCACGACTTTCGAGGATACAAAACAAAGACGACGAAACAACTTGAGATTGAGGCTTCAAACGGTGTATTCACAATGATTATAAAATGACTTCCGATAAAGTGAAATATGGCTCATAGTAAAATAAGCCTGAATTGTAAAGTACACAATAGTAGGCAAGACATAGCAGCAGTAGTTGGCGCCTTTAAACACTCGCTGTATAGCTTCAGGGCGTCGGCCTGTTACAACTATAAGTGTAAGCTACCTTGCTAAGTTTGTCCTTCTGCTATAGCTGCTAGTTGTCCTGGTGTGTACCGAGAGTATGAGAGTGAGACTGTTGGACTGTGAGAGACATACTGTCCAGCTTGGACACGTGTACCCCTTTTTAAATTATCGCCCCTTTTACATTAAGATAATATCAAGGCTAACAATAACAGCTAACATGTTTTAAAATAGGCTAATCCACAGCTGGAGACCCTTTCAACGCTAAACTTAGGAATGACAAAATGCATGTCACCCTACGTAAAGTGAATACCTCATTGCATAGTTTCGTTTCGTTTCGTTTCGTTTTATTTTCAATTGCAAACATACAATTATTTATACAAAATGAAATGCAAACAAATAATAATTACCGTAAGTAACAAAAGAA
>WURT03143377.1:0-11167 GCA_009936505.3 Holothuria glaberrima
CGTATGTCTGTATGTACCTTTAAAACTAAGTTTACATAAGCATCCAGTACTATAATAGCCTACAAGGTGATTTTAAGATTTTTTTCTGTCTGGAAACATAAATATCTACAAATGCGGAATGATCAGACACGTTAAATTAAAGCCTAGGAAGAGGCATTCCTAAAATCTGGGGGAATTCGGGCAAACATGTTCCTAGCAAGCTACACGCCAACGCATGGTGGCATATCGCAAGACATGTCAAGTACATAAGTCCTTCAGTCACGTCCCCAGTACGCAATAGAACGGTGGGTTTTTGAAAAACAGATTTTTTAAAAAGTCAGTCTTTGTGCATTTTGCGCCTCTTTTGTCTTTAGTTGAAGTTGTGAATCATAGCACAATTGCTATGAACTTTGATATTGCAGAGTTCTCAAGTTATTTCAGCATCCATATCCACAAGATATAGGACCACTACAGCTATGAATCCTCCGATTTAATACACTTCTATTCCCAAATTCAAATAGCAAATCCCTGGCCTCTTTTCGGTGTTCGAAAACTTACGACTGCCATTTCCACTGCAGGCCCTTTAAGTCCAGATCCCATATTTGCGATTCAACTTGCGATTCAACTTTCTACTAAGTTCATTGAACAAATGAGGGACACGCAGTAATTTTGCAGTGTATCTGTAGGCCTATCATAGGGATATTTTTAAATCTGCCATCCCGTCTTGGTCAAACGTAGGAGAACAAATCTCCCATCTTCGGTATCTGCGTCTACACATACATTAATAACCTAGTAGAATACTTAGGCAACAGTTAAAAGTTGCAAGAGAGTTGCGCGTGTGGGACCAGTCATCAGTTGCGTCGAAAGTTGATTGAAAAATCGCGCCAACTTGTTGAAAGTTCAATCGCAAGTTGAATCGCATATATAGGACCCGGGCTTGTACAGGTACACATTAATAGGTAAATCTAGGCACTAGTAATACGAGGGAGTTGTTAGTCAAATAGCATCTTCCTGGTAATACGATCTATATCTAATCGTAATATCCATAGCCTTCATTTAAATACCTTACAAACTTGCAGGGGGTGACTAATTTTGCTCTCATGGTTCTTCACCGAGGTGGAGCCAATTGCAAGCCTCATACCAGAGACTCTAATTTTAAGGTGGTGATAACGTCCACGACAGAGAAGTACCTGCATAAAAAATTCTAAATATTGGACACCAGACTCTGTGCCGGGCTTTACGCTCACCCGGGGATAGCCCTAGCGGGCACTAGCCCCCATTCCCATGTGTTTCCGAAGAAATTCCGGAGAATCTTTTTGTCCCTATAATAATTTTACGGCGTGCAAACCATGTAAGTCGGATAAAGGCTTTACTTCACTTTTCAGCATTTCTCCTGGAGGCCATGAAATTCCCCGACGTACAAGCACCGTTTGGGTCTTCTTATAAGGGAGCTTTGCCTTCAGTGGTGTACTTGGTTGGCAATTGTCCTGTGGTCTATTTTATTGAGCAATGCCACTTCTAAAATGTCTCAAGCAACAATTTAACAGAACTGGTCGTCCTTACCTACAGTCCCATTTATCATATCATGAATTGTGTTAGTCCAAGTAAGGCTGTCAAAAAAAAAAAAAAAAAAAAAAAAAAATCATAGTGTGATTTTTGTTCTGTATGATTCGGTCTCACGCATTATACGCTATTGTCACTGATCCCGAAAAGCACGGGCTTCCATCTTTGAGAAACGACTGTCTTTGTCAAACTCTATTATTTGAACAATGAAACTGTGCTTCGTTAGCATTTTATTGTGACAATTTATCCTTGTAACTTGAGAACCAAACCGCGTGCACACACCCAAACGTAAGGGTTTCAACAAATAGTTTGTTTAGACTTTCATATTTCCCAATAAGTGAAAATCTTATAACAAGTAAACGAATAAAGAGGTGGAAACACTTTTTAATGCCGATATATTTCAGAAGACGATCGGTGGGCTTCAACTATGTCATTTTTACTTAAAGGGAAAATGCAGTCCCCCTAATTTGAATGAGTGTGCCCCGTCATCCTAGTTTAGGAATGGCTCTTATCAATCATGTGACAATATGTTTTCTATTCATTTGTTAAATTCATGCAGTAAAACTTCTTGGTTAATACCTTCAATATTCAATGTTTGAATACAGAAACATAATGAAGGATACTTGTTAGCGAAATAAGAGGAGATTTGTAAGATTTAGCAAACCTTTGAAAATAAACTTGGGGCGACTGCCATTTCCCTTTTAATTAATTTTGTGTAAATTATCACAGAGATATGCAACCATTTTCGTGCTCTTGAACACATCTTTAGTTTTCACACTATTTTAATATAAACCTGATCGATTTTGCACTCGGTTAATGCTTCATTCCATGTTTCCTCTAAAGGCATTTTCTCTCCTTGAATTTATCATAAAAGTGTCATCAGAATTGATATTTTCCTTTTACCTTAGGAGCGGGTGTTTACTTATTTCCTGGCTTTCTTTGTAAGTGTCATGCACGAACCTGTTAAGAATGAGAGATGAAAGTTTCGTCGGGAGTCACGGCAGCATGGAAAGTCCTTAGAGAGATTTGAGTGGAAAATGCGCTTCAACTCTAGTTTGACATCTGCTAATCTTAAAAGTACTCCTTGGTGATCTATGCCCAAAGGCTTAGTGATTCCTCACCGAAAGAGTTTTTTTTATTGAGGTCTATCCCCTCAAAGTTATCCTTCTTGAGATATGATCATATTTTAAGATTTTTTCACAATTTGATATGATTACGTATAAAAATTACAAAAATATAAAACTTAAAACACATCCAAAAGATGACCTTTGAACTGTATCGAAAACAACAGAGGTATTTTTCTAACTATAATGCGAGTACATTCAAAGTATGAAAACCATCCATGTTTCCTCTCTTGAGATATAGAGATTCAGAGGTTTTGACCTCTGGTGACCTCAAATGACCTCTGACCTGCACCAAAACATTTGGGTTCTTTCTCTCAATATCAAAATCTATTTACAAATATATTCTAAGAAACAGAAGGCAAAAACTGATTAACAAGAACTGATAAATACATGCTCAAGTGAGAGTTCGACCCGGACCGTAAGAATGGGAAACCGTGCACTTTCCACTGCACCACAGTTCTTAATTATGATATGGTCACAGCATCTTTCACACATAAGTCCATCATAGATGCTGTCTCCTACTTTAATTTTTATTTTATTTTTTTTTTAAATATGCAATTCAACATCTAAATTAAATCTGAATTTATAATAGAAGGTACCGGTAGATGCATCAGTGATTGTGTTATCAAATTAACAGGAGAAAATATAATGCTTAGCACAGAAAATGAGGAAATTAATAGGGTGATTAATATTGGCAAAACGACCAAAGCAAATATCTGTGGCACAGAAATTATAACCATTGCTGATACAATTACTTGTCACATCTTCCCAAACTTTTCTAACATAATTACACTCGTAAAATAATTGTATAGGATTTCCTCTTCAATGGAGCAAAAAGAACACAAAGGATCAGACAACTTCATTTTGTGAAGCAAATGTTTAACTCCAAGAGTTCTGTGTAAAAATTGCACTTGCAAATATAAATAACTTTCATGTTGCGAATGGTCTTAAATGGTAAAGAAGAGGTAGAATGCCAATTGACATTATTACAAAACTTACATTGATTCCATTTTGCAATGGCTGTCGGATGAGTGGATATTTTTCTACTACAGTTCGATAAACTAATCGAGAAATTAAAGAAGAATAATTTTCTTGATGGAATGAAGACATTTCAAAATTCTTTCATTTAATCCTGAAGAAATTTCGTCGTTATTATATTGAAAATGTTATGTATCTAATATTTTGTAATATACAATGTTATATTGTTTATATTGCAAACGTTGTTAAAATACAGTTGCAAAAAAGAAGAATTAAAACAGGCCAGTTTTTAACAACACAAGGAAGTAAACCTCCAAAAAGATGTTATCTATATATTATCCTTACAATACATCCGCAAACATTCAGGCCTCCCTTTTCTTTGGTCACGAAAGGACACAATTTTGAGGTAAGGCCTACTGTCTTTTCTCGAGATATCGTGTTTACAAGTGTCACGGGTCGGTTTAAAACCTGAGGATAAATATATGTGGCTCAGACTGCAAAAATTAGAAACACATTTACTCCCTTCTAAAGACAACTGTCCTTAATGAATAAGTATTTACACCATCACTTTCATGGAATACATTCATACACAAGTCATACTTTACTCTGGACGTCTACTCAAAAAGGTGCCAACATTGTCTTTAGCCGTAATACATCGAACAATATACCGATACGGTTGTAATCTTAAAGCCCATCGTAATACACGTGCGTTTTACACTTGAGCCGTCTGTAAATAGGCCAAAGGATTATGATCGGTTTCTATGATAAATTCTCTACAGTAAAGATATTAGTAAAATTTTGAAACAGCCCAGACTACTGCGAGGCATTCTCTCTCTATTACCGAGTAATTTTTCTTTCTCTGGGCAAGAGTTTCCTACTACCGTAGCAAATATGATAATAATAACTGCCGTCTGACTGAAGCAATACGGCCCCTAAACCTGTGTCAGAAGCGTCAGTTCTTAGCACAAAGGTTTTGACGGGTCGGGTAGGTGCAGAATAGGTGATGACGATAATCTCGATTTCGATGTTTCAAATGCGTTTTGTTGAGTCTCCTCCCACTTCACCTCCCTGGGTCCCCTCGATTTTGTCAGATCTGCGAAATTAGGAATAAATTTCCTCTGATAATTCGCTAACCCCATGAATGATCTCACTTCCTCTTTTGTCCTAGGTTTCTCAGCACATAAAATTTTTCTGACTTTTATTTGCTGAAGCTTGACCACACCCATCTAGTGATGGAAACCCTTTTAGTCCAGCTTCTCTCAACCTCTGTAAAGCTTCTCTAAGTACATTTAAATGTCGCTGCCACTTGTCTGTGTAAGTTAAAAAAAGTCATCGATATAGTAAACAACATTTGTCTGACCATTCAGTAACAGTCTTCTCATTCCAGTAAAGCTTGCTGGAGCGGTAACAATACCAAACGGTAGAACTTTGAACTGATACAACCCATGTGACGTATTAAAAGCTGTCTTGTGTCGATCCTTTGCTAAAACCGGGATCTGCCAATACCTGAATACCCCTGTTAGATCAAGTCGGGAATAAAATTTGGCCAACCCTATTCTTGCCATCAACTCTTAGGGATGGGTTCTGGATCGAAACAGACACCATGTTCAACTTACGAAAATCAGTACTTACAAAACTTGTTTGTACCATCTGTCTTTCTCACAAGTACTAGTGGTGAAGCATACTCCGATTCGGACGGTTCTGTAACGTCTATCTAACTTTAGCATAGCCTCAGTTTCTTGTTTTATGTTTTTAAGAATACTTAAAGGGCCACGAACAGTTCGACCTTACAATAACTCGAAGGGAGAAAAGGAAAGACTCTCTTGAGGAGCTTTCCTATACGCAAACAATAGTGCTGGTAAGTATCTGTACCAGTCTTGGGGTCTCTCACTTCATAGCTTACTCAACATACGCTTTAGAGTACCATTAAACCTCTCAACGAGGCCATTACAGTGCGGGTGATAAAAACGTGGTGTTCAACTGTTTCACCACAACAACCTTCTTAATTCTTACATAATATTAAAAGTAAACTGCGTACCAAGATCACTGAGGATTTCCTGAGAAACTCCAACCCTAGAAAATATTTCTAGTAAGGCCTCTGCCACTCTCTCTGTCTCTATACGGGGGAGTGCTACTGCCTCGGGATAACGGGTGGCATTATCTACTAAGATGAGTATAAACCTATTCCCATTTCCCGTAACTGGCTGAAGAGGTCCTATAAGATCTACGGCTACACTTTTGAAGGGGCATATCCCCTTATTGTACACGGTGACCTTCCCTTTAGCGATAGTCCGCTGACAAACAACACACGAAGAGCAATACCTACGAGTCTGAGTGCACCCTCGGCCAATATAAATTTGCCATAACCCTATCCAGAGCATTCTTTACTCCTAAATGTCCAGCCATTATGGCGTCATACATGGGCCAATTGTATAACTTTTTCTCTGTACACACTCGGCACAACCAACTGTTTGAAAATTCCACCCTGCTGGACTTTTGCGACATAAATTCGCGATGCAAAATTCCACGCACAATGATAAATTTCACCTGACTACCCCGTTTTATTACTGGTTCAGCATCACTCTCGGCCAATTCCATAGTTTACTCAAATAGTAGACTGTTTTGTGTTTTAAACAATATGATTCTTCGTCGGGGTCTTGCGACTTTAGAAAAAACACACACACACATATATATATATACATATATATATATATATATACATATATAAATGAGTCAGTCAACGCTGTATTAAATAATCGCTCAAAGACCTTAGACCTATACATATATATCTATATCAATATATATAAAGTCAAAGTACTCCGTAGCACTCATAAAGTATGTAGGTCGAAAAAAGTAGTAAATAGTGCTAAAGGTTTGTGGAAAAGTGCACGACGTTTCGGGTCTAAACCCTTCATCAGGTGTGCAAAAAATGCAACTGATAGTTGACACTTTAGGGGGGCAGTTAATGACACGAGCTAAGCGGAACACTAACTGGCTTGCCTACAGATAATTGACACCCGGAAGGACCTTTCCTTCACGTGTAATGAGTGCCATCAAAGGGGGAAGAGGGAGGTTACCCGTGACGGAACGTCCATATACTCAGGGGGCGTTCGCTCCCTGACGGACTCAAATCGCCTGTCGGCGCCCTTTTTAGTTTTTACCTTATTGAGGCATAGGGTATATCTACCTACTTCAAAGCGCCCCAATAGACCATTCTCGCCCCCTCGACCTGAATTCCCTAGCTCCTCACTTGAGGGTACAAGTAATTAGTAAGGTTTGGCGTAGGTGCAAAATTGTGTTATCGTTTGCAAAGCCTCGAACTGATTATATCTTTAGAAATTGTCATTATTTAGTGATAATCTTCCTACTTTTTGGCTGGGCGTAAGACAAAAGGTGCTTTCTAAGATAAAGGGGTGACACTCTATACCCTGTGAGAATCTTTTATCTTTGTGAGTTGGCTTGGATGCAACATAGTGCTACCTCTGGTAAAGCTTCGTAAAGCGATAAATTGAATAGGCCCTATGTAGTTAAGAATCCTCATTATAAAGTGTTTTTTTTTTTCTTTTTCGGTAGAGTGTAATTGAAAGGGATGTTGTCTCAAGGGAGGGATGACTCCTCAACCCTTTGAGATTCTTTTTTGTTTTCCTAGATTTTAAATGTTGTAATCTTTGGTAAAGCTTTGGACTGGTAACATGATCTGAAATTTTAATTATTAACTGTATTACTGTATCAGGCACAGTTTTCGGAATAATGTAGTTGCCGAAAAATAGAATGATGCAATACCTCATAAGCACAATTGATATCAAAACGTGTTGAAGTGTAGCGCCACTACAGTGACTACACATAAGTATTATATAACGAAATTCTCTTTCATGCATATAAAATCAACTTGAAAGAGTCATACTATGTTTACATCGTATTTACATTGTCCATTCTGTAAGCCGTGATGGAGTTACCTAGACTTATGTTCAAGTAGGAACGTATCTTTTCTTGCCTTTTGAGGGAATAAGATTGCTTTAAAGTATACTAATTACTGTACTTGAAAAATACCCTACAAGATCAGTGACTGACGCAACAATGTTACGTCTCCTCTCTTAATAATATTTACCTGGTAACGTAGGCAGCCCCCCCCCCGTCAAAATCGTGGTGGGCGGAAGTATGCTTCCGTCTACCCCTCCCTCAATCCAAGGACGAAAACCCCTTATTTGTTTCCTTTGTAAAATATGATAAACATTGGAAGTAATTTTCCTTTACATTTGCCCAATAGGCCTATGTGCACCAAATTGCATTTAAGGACCCTCAAATATTCAAAATTTTCCAAAGGGGAGGGGAGGTCCCTTAGAAAATTCCCCCCAGGCTGGAAAGAAAGTTTAGCCCCTTTCTCCTATCGAACAGTTTTCTACGCCTACGCGGGTGGGACCTGTCAGAAGGACAGGTGAGTGGTCGAAACGTCAAGTTGTGGGATCACGACATGAGAGATATGAGAAAACTAAGAGTGAATTGTGATACAATGGATAACTCTGCAAGGATGTTGTGCGACCACTTGGGTCGTACGACTATACCCACGACTGGTCTAATTGCTGAAATCACAACCCTAAGCCTGAGAACTTTGGACATGATTGGGGACCTTGCCACGACTACGTTCGGTCGCCGGACTAAGCAGGATCTGGTCTCAAGACAAGTCTTTCGTCTCCGATTTACTTACCCAATTTTTTGGCCTTAGGCTCTATATAGCGTAGGTCTTGCAAGCTCTTATAAGCTTAAAAGAGCTTGCAAGACTTACGTTAAGGCGGCTCATAGCACCGAGTCGAGAAAACCCCAGCCCCTGTCTCCCCTCTTATATACATTTTCGCTGTTCTAGAGCAGTAGAGTCCTTTCACAGCCATTAGAAGATTATCGATGGCTCAAAGGGATTGCTGACCCTAATTTCCATACCGCTGTTGTATGGTAAAGCAACTAAATATAGACAATAGCTATCACATGCGAAGATGTCACATGTTGTTTTCACCAAACAGGTACAACGGCAACTACGTTCACTAATCTTCCTATACGGATCAATGGTTAGGAGTGAGCGAGTTTACTCGTAAAGGGTCCAGGGGCTGTTTTAGAGGTACTACCGTGGTCCAGGAGCGAAGCTTATTAGAAGCTGAAAACTTATAATCTATTGAAGAAAATACTTTACCTAACCTCAACGAAAAAATACGATGCACCTTCTAAAACAAGTTTTCGGGGAAAGCTCACTGTTTCATTTTTCTCCTTCTTTTCTCTTTTCTTTTGTCTTCTTTTCTTCTCACGTTTCACTTTTTCTAGCACGCGGGACTAACCCCTAACTCCCCAAAGTTATCTCTTGGACAGGTTTTGACGTTTTTTTTAGTACAGATCAATTCAAATGACAACACACCAATCAAGTTATGAATTTTGTTCTTTCACCTACTTCTCGTAACAGAAGTTTTGTTAATGTAAATTACAGTTCTTCTCTCTCTAGTATCGTTCCTTAGGTTTAGCCAAGGGGATAAAATTTTACTTACCATTCAATCTCCTTCTTTCATCTAACGTCATATATGGAAACTTTCAAACAAAAATTCAAACATTTTAGACATGTTACCCGGATACGGATTTTATTTGCATTGGCCTTCATAAAGGCGAAGAGCTTAATAACAAGAAAAGGTACTACGTATTATAGCCCATCAAAACAGTAAGCCTATTATAGAAATCTTACAGTGCTAATGTTGGAAATGATCTGTATTTTTCATTTCATTAATTTATTATTGCTGTTAAATACTAGTAATTAACTAATCTATTCCACTTTTCAAAAGCAATGTATCAGACTAGGGCAGCGAACACCCGTCACCCACCTGCCCACACAAGAGCCGTCAATTTGTTGTGGTCTAAGAAATGCCCTTCGTCCTCAAATACTTGTTTAACGGAGGAAACATATTGCTGATATTTATATAGGCTTTGAGTGTGATACAATTTGTAGTCCACACGATTGATCGCAGTAGGCCTAAGGCTTTTCACCGGGCAGTTTTTCAAGCGTGCATCTTTTACTCAAACATGCATGATAATCACAGACAAACAAATCCAGCCCACGTTAACAGTAAGAATACATGTGCGTGTATCTATACATTGTACTCAAACATCTTTGTGACCCCCTCCCCCTCTCCCCGGCCTTCCACATGCAAGAAATCCCCACCCTTGACGTCAAGGAAAGTCACCATATACCTATGGTTTTGGTGGTTAAGGGATATACGAAAAGAAAACCTTATAGGAGGGCGGTATTCACTTATTAGAACCCTGCTCGTCATTCGTCGCCCACATTTCATATTTTTGGCTACAAAGTGTGGCCGTTTGAACTAAAATTAGATCTAGTAATGATTTCTGAAGCTGCATATTTCATTGGCCTGCTGTTCAGTGTTGGAACTGTTACGATATCCAATACCTTGTCGCACCCCGCGTGGTTGCCACTACAGGGACCACTACAAGAGCACGACTTGAAATCCATCTATTAAAAAAGGTATAGTGTATTAAAAGCGAGTTCTCCAGATAAGTCCATCAAAAAATAAAAAGTTACGTTGGGTGTCTGAGCTAGTTCTCTAAATAGGCCTATTTCTAATATTTTCGAAACCGAGGGCTTTGTCCTTCGCATTCACTGTAACCATAGATAGTTCCAATCATTAAAAAACACAACGAATGAAACATATGCTGCCACGTAGCCTCTGTATAGGTCTCGTAACAGTAGCGTAACGTAAGGGGGGGCCCACTTGTACTCCTGGGATGGTCTGTCGGTACATTTGCTGATCTTGTCGGTACATCCGCTGACTGTGGTAATCAATAGGCATATCGTACATTTAATATGCTCAGAAAGTATTCCACATGGCTCTTTATCAGCCTGGTCCGTAGGCAGTAAGTTCTGTAAATATTCTTTCTCTAACTCCAAAATTTTTCGCGCGCTACGCGCGCTTTCATCTTCAGTTCTCTCTAGCTGTTACGCCCGCCATTTCCAACATACTAAATTTATTTAACGTTAACGGTTCCACAAATATTGTAGTTGTAATTCAATAGAAACACGAAAATGAAACGTTGCGAAATTCTAACCTCTTTTCCTATCTTTTGGAAGATTTTTTAGTTTCGTGTAGGAGCCTAAATGGATAAGATGAAAAACTCCCCGAAGAAGGCCATGCTGTCGCACCATCAAATTTCTTGGTTTGGTCTTAAGAAGGGAAGATTTTTCAATAAAACCCAAACTTTTTCAACTTTTCCTAATGAAAACAAAAATATGAAATCTTTATCAATATAATCCGAATTTTTTTCGGCGCGCCTCGCGCGCCTTATATTTTGCAATCGGCATCATTTCAGAAACCTATTGCATCCGTCGGTGCTTAGAGTAGCTGGCTCCAAGTCAGGGCGCTTGGCCCCCATGTCGGTAAATCCAAGCACCATCCCTGACTGAGCCTGCATGCAGTTTTTCCTTTGGGCAATGACGTATATCCCCAATTTTCATAGTAACCCCAAATATTGAAACA
>WURT03143388.1:0-11167 GCA_009936505.3 Holothuria glaberrima
GTGATTGGACAAAATCGACATATGTCGAATTAAATTGTACATTTGTGCAATTACATTAATATTTTGTCGGGTTTCTCCCCGACATATGTCGATTTCAGGACTTATGGCACGCTAGGCGCACCATATACGTAGGTACTCTCCTTAGCCTTGCCAGTGGTGAAGTGACAAGGAACGTATAACTCCAGGAACATGAGGAAAAAGCAAGGCCTATGATTTCCATCGAGTGTGTGTGTGTGTGTGAAGGGGCGTTTTACTTGTTCTGCTTCCGACTGGATATTTAACATATATGGGTCATTCAGTGCAAGGTTTTTCAGTATATACCGTATTAGGAACGAAAAAAGGTTTTGTCGGAATAGGTTTGTGTACAACACAACTTAGGCAAAGACAAGAAAAACCAAAGTAAAATAATAATAATACGAGCGGACGAGAAATTACGTGCGGCCGGTCGAGGACAAACAAACATTTTTTCTAGGCCGTACTTTGCCTGGCTACGGTACTGGAAACAACACTACCAGGCATTTTTTAAACGCACTGGGATGGCCCTTAAAGCCCATTTCTTTCTAACCCGTGAAGCACTGTCTTTGATCCCACCGTAAGTAACAATGGGCTGAGTGCAAAACGTCGTCCGCTCCGCTGGCTAATTTTCAACATGATGCCGATGAAGAAAAGGCTTCTTTAATATCTTTGACTCTTACAACAATATTATGAGTGGTAGTATAATCAAAGTCATGAAAATATAGACAGAGGAATATGTCACGAAAAGCGCCACCGTTCGAAAGAGATTACGACTAGGAAATGGTCGTCGAGCTGCTGTCTTATGCATAGTTTGATTAGGAATGTGCAACCCCCTCCCCTACGGAATAAAAAGTACGACACGAACTGAAAAAATATTAAAAATTTTCCAAATGTCGTGCCTTAGAATGTTGCGCATCAGAGTATTTAAATATTTGGACTTCCATGCGTTAAGCATCTTGTGCCGCCAGGTCCCACTTTTTAAAAGAGTACAATGCATCTCCAATACTTTTTGCTAATTCAGGAGCAATCCGGAATCGTTTGAAAAGTCATCATAAAAAATTAGACTCCGAAAAGGATATATTCCTCAATAAACAAATTAGAATAATTGTCAGTAGTACCTTGATGTATACATGTGGTGTAACCTTAATGACAAACGTTTTACATTTAAATTAAACATTAAGTAAAGAGTTTGTTTTTCATATCATTGGAGGTAAAAAGTATTTTTTTCATGATTCCTTTCTATGATCTAAGATTTCCTCTTATTGTTAAACTGCTTAAGAGCATTATATCACGTATTCTACTGTATCTATATCCCACTACGTTCCGACGTATTTATCGCACACGATGTAAGTGAGTTGTGTTAAGAATGTATAATAGGTGTTTTGTTGTACATAAGTTAATAAAGACTTTAAAAATAAAAATAAATTATCCGTTTTTACCTCCGTTTACATACCCTAAGCATATGGTAAGTCGTTGCCTTGGACAAGATGCTTCTCTTGTGTTGGAGAATCTCACTAGAGATTTTTTCCACGTAGTACAGTACCTGCCTAAATTTTTCCCTAGTCATTCGAAAGCACCGGTGAAAATGCTCGTCTCCCAGTTCCAGTTCTTTCATTAATGATAGTATGTGCCATACTGATGACGACATTGAAGGATGCCCTGCACCCACCATCTATACGCTTTTTGTCATTTTGCCGTTTCGTAATGGAAATAATGGCCAGGAGCAGGAAATGATTGTTGTCCTCTAACTTGTACACATCGTGTTAGCAAGTAATTGTGGTGTTAGTAAAAGAGGGGCGACAGAAAATGACATTCTAGCTAGCAAAGTGGGTGGTCAAGGACAAGTTTTTACGTATGGATGGATGTTCACTTCACGCTTGCACGGACGTACGCGGACACGCACGCAGACGCGGACACGGATCACGCATCACGGACGAATGGATGTTCTGCTATACAGCCATAAAGGTGTTATCGATGAAGTACCTTTGAAGTGAGCCTTCAGTTATCTAACAGGTAGCCGAACACGAGTGGCGAATACATTCTCAATTGTTAAAAAAAATATTTCGAGAGACCCCCACTACGCTTATGATTCTGGTGGCGTTTCCTTATGTTTGCATACCTCTCATAACCTCAGATACGGACAAAACTGTCAATTTTTTAACATCACTGTTGATTGATCAGGGAATGGCATACATCCTTCCTTATGGAAGGGATAAATCTGTCAACACTAAGCAATGTTCTGGTTTGTGAACAAGCGGCTAATCTTCGGAAATAACTGCTTTTACTTATAACGGCTGTAACATTGAAAATGGAAATGTTTACTTTCACGACTAAATTTATTACTGTTAAGCAAACCCTTTCACGCTTTTGATTTCAACGACGTTCCACGATGTGCACCGCTTCCATGTACGTCCAAGAAAAAGGAGCTTACATCACAATGCTCTTTCGATACATGAAGTTACGAAATTGTGAGGACGCTTCCCCTGTGCGGCAAAAAGCTGGTTGATTGGCCCGCGTGTTTCCGTAAGTACAGTGTGCATTCATCTTCAAATTTAAATGTCATTTTATCCTTTTTTCAAAAGATAACGAATAATTTTTACTACAAGGATAAGTCACATTGCCTTAGGTGTTTTGTTTTATACTCTGAAGTTAAGAACTTGTAGTTTATCCGCCAATGGGTGGGTCAAAAGCAACGACGTGATGTTTGTATTATGCGCCGTTGCATTGTCTCCGTACAGAGAGCCAAATCAATGGCTTCATTCCAGATCGTGACGTCATTAAAAGTTTTGATATCAATTAGAATTTCACTCACGAGTTACAGCTATTGTTATGCTGAAGCGGCCTGTAGATGAGTTTTCTTCCGCCGGATTGCCAATCATCGATTACAGGCTGTTGGCAGCAAACAGACGACAGAGTGGGTCGATCCAGCAACGCCTCTCTAGATTAAATTATAGAACGTTTGTACTTCCTTGGAGGTTAGGTGTGTCGACAAAATTAGTAAATTGTCTACTATGCGAGGCCATAAGACTAAATTTGTTAAAATAAATTAGAAGGTAAAACCATAAAGGTTGTTGTTTATGTCACATCCTGGGAAAGGTTGTTTGAAGAATTTTAACCTTTTGGTATAATTATTATCAGGTTCGTCACAGAAACAAAATATATTTAACCTTTGGCCATCTTTCAGCACTGCACCTTCGGCCACCATCTTGTGGATATCTTTGACGTATATTTCAAACGAGAAGTTTGCTTGTATGTGTTTAGGGAAAGTGTGGGAACTTACCTTCAGAAGTAAACTGCTCGACGAAGAAATGCGTCCCAAATGGAAGATTTCAACCACAACGACATCAAACTGTTTTAACTTTCTTTCACACTCCGTTGGAAAGGTTGGACTAAGTAGGATTATCCTGATCGTTGATAGCCTTTTTGCGCAGTCTTTGTTTCAGAACTGTCAATCAAGATGTGACGATATTTTCCCATTTTAGGTTTTAGGAATTCCTTTCTAGAAGCTGTTGATGGGTAAAGGGAAAAAACTTTATTAGCAAAAAAAAAAGCTGCCCGATTTTCCCCCCAACCTGTCCGAGATAAACGTTTTTTTTTTTTTTCAGGAATTGAGTGTGTCTTTCGTACGCCTAAGGAAAAGGATGATACAATGTGAATAATTTTAGGTAAGGGTTACCATTGCTTCGAAGGGCCCCCATGGTTTCCTTCGACAAGTTATTGTCTCACCTTTCTGCTTGTAATGTAAATGGAGATGAGATATTGTTCTTTACCTAACATCAGAAATGTAAAGCTGTGTGTGAGTGTATGTCTGTGTGTGTATGTGTGTTTGTGAACAAAAAAAGTGTGTCGCGAACTCTCCTAAACCTTAAGTCCGATGGCGTTTAAACTTGGTGGGTAGGTACCTGATTACAAAAACTCGTGAAAGCGTGACTGATTACGTTAAAGGTGAAAGGTCAGAGGGCAAAGGTAAAATGTGCGAAAAATCGGGTTTTTTTTCCTATTATTTACCAGATAGTATGTTAGAAAAAGTAATAAAACCACATGATATGTTAGGGTTGATACGATAGTTTTTAAATTGTACTTATTGGTTGTGTTGGGAGGGGTCAAAGGTACAAATGTAGTTCAGAGGTCACATTTGCCTAAATTTTCGCATACGTAATCATTTGCTTCATATGTCGAAAATCGAGAGGTTAAACTTCGAACTGGGCAAAATTGGGTTTCCCATTGTTTGCATAAGAGTATAATGTTCTAGTATGAAATTTCTTTAATCTCAAGGTATGTGGAGAATTTTGGGGGAGATGAGAGTTTGCGCGCCAATCTCGCCGAAATTGTTCATTTAAGACATCATTTCACGGCAAAATTTTCATTCAGGCACGCCTTTGAGACACTCCAATTTCTTTAAAAAAATGATTTTGTCATGAAAATAAGTCTGATTTATCAATGCATTGTTATCGGCCAAAGAACACTTGTTCCGATGAAATATTCATCTTTCAAAACCAGAGGAAAACGGAAAGAATTCTTCACAAGTCAGAAACTTTGCTCTTGTATAGTCAAACATAATTAGCTGTTGGCTTGAAAAAAGTACGTCGGGGTAGGGGCACACATAGCCGTGAGAACTAAATTTTCGGCTGTGGGCAACATCTAATCTAAGGGCAACATCAGACGAATAGCCATAATTTTGTCAAGAGGGAGGGGCTTCAGGCTGAAATACCGAAAAGGGGCCCAGTCTGTAGGGGGGAGAGCTTCCTCTCATTTCCAAATTCGTGGGGTCCGGGGCCCTCTCTAGGGTCCTTGTTAGGTTCCAAGAGCAGCGCCCCGGTGGAGGCCCAGTGAGCAAGGTTAAGGCGGCTCTCAGGGATATCATGTGTGCCCCATTTTGAGCATTAGAATGATGCGTTTAAGTTTCATCAAATGACATCGAATGAGCATTAAACAGACAACAAAAATCACAATTTGACATTTTTGCCGCCCGACTCAGTCTCATACACCTATGGTACTGTCACTCATTAGTCGGGCAAACAACGTTCCAACCGGGAAACTTTCCATTTAACATACAGACCTAGTATATCATAAAGTACCAAAAAGAAAAAAAAACAAGGGCTGGCATTCATAAGCGAACAAGCCGTTGTGGAGTTCGCTTACAGGGCCGAGATTGGGTGGTTTTCGGAAATTTCTATTTAAATCATAGAAAATTAAAAGTAATCCTCGGGTTAGAGTAAAGGTTTAGAGTTAGGGAAAGAATTGTAAAAGCCCATATTCGTCCTAGGAGAAAATCAATTTCGTATGCTTCATTCTGTCATAAATGAAGTTAGGGCGCTCTTTCATTTATAAAAGGACACTGACAACTGAAATAAAATGTGATAGCGCCACCTTAACCATTGGATTCTCGTTGCTTGTCTTAAGGTCGGTTTACACGGGGCACGCGAACGATGTGCGAAGGATGCGAATGTCGAAAAAATGACAAAGTCCGACATTTGAAGAAGTTTTTCTCCGAAAGTCTCCCGACAATGGAGTCGTAAACCATTCTTGTGCAGTTTGTGTGAATTTCTCAGAACGTATGTGCGAATGTCGTGTGTACCGTAACTGAACTACGTGCTAGTCCACATGCACGAATAACATGAAACTTAAATGCGAAAAACGCGAATGTTCCAAGAATCACGGGCGAAATTCTTGCGGACATGTAGCGACACATGCGAACCTTTTCCGCATATTTCGCGAAAAACGAACGCCGTGCGACATTCCTGTGACATTTGTACATATGTCGCGCGATTATCTTGCGACTGGTGATCCGACCGACAATTGGGCAATGCCTTGAAAAGCATTGCAGCCACCATTGTTGTTGTCCACAGGTCAATGATATCTGACCAGCAAGTCCATGGATGAAGAGGAAGTTTTTGACTCCACGGGTTCTTGTGATCGCTCCTCCTGGGAACTATGGGCCTCTTGCATACCTTTCATCTTCCCTGGCAGGGAATTTGTCTTCCTCTTCTTGGTCAATCCGACACCTTGGCCAAGACCCTTTCCTCCCTTGGGCGGCATGTTGCTGTCTTGAGTTGAAGTCAAATGAAGTAAATAAACCACCCACTGTTTAACCTCTGAGACTATCGTACAGGCCTGAAAAGCCTACTTTCCTACAATGCAGAATTCACACAGAGTAGCCGCAAATGCACGAAATAGTCGTACGCTTTATATAGGTCAAACGTGGTGTGGATTTGCCTCCAAGCGTGCACCAAACGTTCGTGAGAATGTCTCAAGAAGTTCGCAAAAAGTTTGCGGAAAGGTCGCGAAATAATCGGGCGAACTGCGCCTTTAGCGCGAGACATTCTCCCAATTGTCGGGGTCTGTTTGGGGATTTACGACAAATTTACGAACATCGCACACGTCTTGAGTAGGTCCTGTGCATATTACGAAGCTTTTGAGACATTTTCGAGTACATATCACGAGCAAAACACGACCTGGGATGCTGCTAACGTTCGCAAGAAATTTCAAAAAATTTTGAAACTCCCGCCGAACTACAAAAGCCGCCTGCGAACCATTGACGATGCATCCGAACCCCCTTCCTTTGGGATGCATCCGATCCTTTGCAGCATAAAATACGGATGTTGGACTTTGCAATTTTTTCGACATTCGCATCCTTGGCAAATCGTTCGAGTGCCCATGAAAACCGCGCTTTACAGGACACCCTGTCTACTTGGAGAAATAAATCACAACGACCTTTTCTAAGAACACACAAGTGGCTACACTTGCCAGTTTTGTCAGCGTATGGGCGAGTACGAGAGTTGGGTGATTTTTTAAAACAAATTTGGGGCGACTGCTGCTTACTTCTTCTAAGGAGATTTTGGACCTTTTCATAGTTTATATCAGATATTGTGTACGGCGACAATTACGTGAGAAGCGCGACAAAATTTTACATGTAAGATACTATTTTCATGGTGCTCTGAGACACTTCAGCTTTCTAACAAAAATCGGTCTGGTAGGAAGATAAGTTTGACTTATGAATGCTTTGCGATTCCCTACAGAGAATACTAGTTTCTTTCAAATATGTTTGACTTTTCGAAAGTAGTGAAAGGAGGAAAGCATTCCCCTTCTTCGCAAGTAACAAACTTTGTTCTTGCATAATCACGCCCATGCAGAAGAACATACATATAGCACTTAGACTGTTGAATGAGGAAAAAATGTTTCAGATGGTACGGTATTGTAGAGGAAAATGAAACATTTAGGTAGTTTGTGATAGAAAACAATTATAATAGGGCTTAATCATTATTCCCAAAAGACATGTAGCCCCACCTCCGATGCATAAATCTTTCTCTGAAACTGTTTTACATCATTTTTAAAATTCGATTGGAAATCGGTAGGCGTGAACTCGCTCCCATGCAGTACGTGCTTACGTCACTGTTGTCGCTTCAGTGGTTACTTGCCAAGAGACTGCTAAATCGGGGGAGGGGGAAAGTCGACCAAAATAAATTGCGTCCCCTTGCCAGCCTGACGTAAGATCTATCATCCTAGAACCCATTTACTGCAAAAATTTGGCATCTCAACAAGCCCGAAGCCAAGGGGAGGGGGCAAGGAGTGTCCCCCTAGAAATATTTCCCCCTAGAAAATTCAACACTAACATTGCCTTAATGTATTTTAATATGGCTCATCTCCTCAAAAAACATTCGCCCTTGAAGCTATTTTACCCCCTCCAGTACCTTGTCTGTTACAGGCCTGCACCTCAGTCCCCCTTGATTGCAGAAATTTCATCCTTTTCCACACAATTTGTTAATACAATTAAATTTAGCCTGTTCACGTCTAAATCTGTAAAATTAGCATCATTCAGATGCTTCTCCAATTATTGCTCTCTAGCCTATTTGCCTCGTCGTCAACCACGTTGATGGATAATTTCAATTAGAAGCTCCATCCATCCCTGCAGAAATATAAATTTGAATACGTTTAGAAAATGTGGTCACTTCTTCTATTTCTTTTTTTTCTTTTCTTTTTGCTCTCTTCCTTTCCCCCTTTAATTCTTTTAGCGGCCCAAAACACCCTCCAGCCCCCTTAATCCCAGTAGCGTAACCATAATTATTTATGTGTGTGTGCGTGCGTGTGTGTGGACGGGGCTTCTGGGGGATTTCACCATTTCCTGGGGCTTCAAATATGGAATCATCATATACTTGTACATATTTTTTACTCTTGAAGTGATGGATTTCCAGGGGAGGGATACTCGGGGCGAGAAGCTTGTGGGGGAGGGCTCATCCCCCAAGTCCCCTCACACCCTTAGATACGTCTCTGCTTAATACTTACCCGTCTTTTAGTTTTCAAGTTGAACGAAATTACTGTGATATTTTCAAAGAAACAAAATTTTGTAAAAATTCCCGTTTTTATGAAGGCTAGAACTATTTATCAGTATAGCCACGGTTCTGTATTTTATCTACCCACATTGGATAGTGCAGCTGACTTATCACAACACCCTGGTGTAACCATGGAGCTTCACGACCCCCTCCCCTCTCTCTCTTCTCTCTTTGTACAGACTGCATACAGAGCAGAGCCGAGTTATAGGATATTATGCTTGAATATATAACCGCCTACGCCAAATATATTCCAGAAGTTGCAGTAATCCTCTTTCAATAATGCACTCTCCATTATTAAGTACGCTGACTGGACTGACGATGCAGGCAGGTGTGTGCGCATGAACGCACATCAAAAGAACGGTCTGAATTACCGACAAGGTGAGTTTTACGCCTGTCACTCATTGCTTTCATCCACCAGTGAACTTGACACTCCAATTAAATTATTGATGCGCGCCCCCAACTTTATGTACACGTTCCAAACAAAACTATTCGTACATGAAGATTGATGTTATAGCAGGTGATCTTCGCCATTGGTTCTCTGTCACAGTCACGACGCCGACAAGATGCGGCCGTTCGTGTCATTCAACATCTACGAGTCATGCTTACGAAATGTCATCCATCCTTCGCTGCGTTCTGATAGCATGCTCAAACTTTTAGTTGCTGTTGAGTGTATTTATAATATAACGACTGATTAACTACGTCTAGTAGAAGTTACCAGTATGTGAAACTCCGAAGATAGAGTGATCCGTTAATAACGGCATACAAAATGTAAAATGGCGGAAACCAGGAATGCAGTCACCAGGCGAGTAATGTTTGTGACGTGAAAACATGATCAAAGGAAAAATTCAAAATGCCGAAATGACAGATGGGGTAGCTGTTGACAAAACGACCGTAGCTATCGCTAAGTGTAAGCGTTTTCTATGCCAACATATGTATGGGTGTATTGCTGGCAGGAAAATTACACAGGGACACCTGCACTGACTTACTGATCAAATATTCAGCACACAAGCAACTGACTTTCATAAAATTGCTATAAATATAAACTTAATGAATTTATGGCATGAACAAAAGCGCACAACATATGACACTGCCTCATGTTAAAATACTGGAAAAGGGGTAAGGTTGATTTTCGTGATGGCGATCCTAACATTTTGTTTTTCATTTACCCGTCAAAGAGGTGATTGATAATAGCGAAAGGAAGTAGAGCCATTATGTCAGGATTACCCTGACTAGGATAAAGGAGTCTTTAGTTCACACAAATACATACATATTCTTAAAAAGAGGGTCGCTGTATTTGGGCAGAAAAACGTATGCCAGTTATAGCCAGCTTCTAAACAAGGGGAGGGCAATATATATGCGTAGGGTAGGGGCAGGGTGACATGCATGAATGTATCATTGGGTCTGCCACTGAAATCATAGCTGTCAGAAGGGGTGGGGGCCTGGGTACCCAGTTGATTACACTCCCCTTTGATAAGACCCCATATATATTTTGAGCCACGGAGTAGCCTCACTATGATAACGGAGATCCTCATGAAAAGTATGAAATGACTCAATAGCACGGGCGCATGCGTGGGGACTGGGTTCCGGCCCCATTCAGGCAAGATATATGTTATATTCAGAAAAATGTAAGTTTTTTCCTGGCAAAGAAGTGTTAAAATTTCCGTCAAATTTAGTGCTTATCTCCCAGTTGAAATTAGCCCCATTTGTATATGTGGTTAAAGGGCTTACCTATCATCGTAACAGTCATATCATGTAAGAGGATTTATTACAGTTCCAGTTCATCATGAAGGAAAGTTTGGTCTAATTCTGATAAAACGAAAACACACTCCAAGAGGAATTAGCCCAATGATTTATAATACTTTTCAATTAGTAAAGCTCAATACTTACCGTATCTTGCGTGGTTTGCTATTCTTCATTTGAGCGTGCAGTGCGTGTCTAAGTTTGCGTGTGTGTGTGTGATAAGCCCGGGGTGGAGAGCTAGTTGAAAGGAGCAAATTTCGTTGCAGATAACGCTAGGATAGTAGTGCTTTAATATGACAACAATTATTTAGAAGAAGCGGCAATGACAATATTCTAGAGAATGCTTTTCAAAAAAAAAATCGTGTACTGAAGACTGATCAAAAAGGAATTAATAACGCCTGGATAGAAATCTGTGCCGGGTTGTCTAGCAAAAAGTGTTCCCGCCAAAATGCTTTTGTCTCGATTCAAAATGATGACTCATACGGCAGAACCTACGAACTGTTCTGCTTTGCATAAGAGTACTTTTTAGATGGCACTCTAAGTAGCCTATAAGTCTAATGCCGACTTACATTTACGCATTAAATCGAAGGTTAACGGAATAATAGTTGTTATGTACTGTTATATCAACTTACTCAATAAGACATTCGAAGCAGATATGAGAAGAACCATTACCATGGTAATATCTAGAATCTGAGTTGAATCCTGGAGTAGTTCAAGTTCTGATCTATGCCAGTTTAATGTACTTTAGTATACGTGTACTTACTTTAAAGCTTATCTTAGCCCTGACAACTTACTGGGCCTGTCTAAAATGATTGCCTCGTGACTGGAAAGTATGTTATCAGAAATTGTTCATGGCTACGACCTTTCTACAACGCCATTTTGCGATAATAGCAACTTTGAATGAACTTCACTTTCCCTGTGAAAGACATCTTTTATTACGATCGTCCTGTCCTATTTTTCTGTTACCCACTTTACATAGGCGTAGGAAAAGGAGGGGCAGAGGGGGCGACAGCCCCACTCTCGATGGTGGGGGCGAAAACCCTCTGTCGCCCCCACTTTGGATGGCATGCTAGAATATATAT
>WURT03143399.1:0-11167 GCA_009936505.3 Holothuria glaberrima
TTTTAAATTCATCTGTAAAATAACCTCTATCTTTTGATGATGGAGGTACTTCAAGCTAGAATTTGAGAAAAATCCGGTTCCGGCCGGATCTTTGAAGAAATCCGGCCCGAACCGGAACCGGATATTTTTTCATTATCCGGCCGGACCGGATATCCGGTGCATCCCTATATATATACTCATGATGGGTCCCGCAGTAATAATTTGCTGTAATAAATACCCTGTAATCTAGTAAAATAAGATAATTTCAGGAAGTTGGAAGACTGTATTTTTAAAGCAATATATTTTGCCCAACAAATACACATACTGTACCATACTTCTATTACTACAGTAAGTACAGTACTACTGTAAAATTTATGCTGGATAACCAGAAGTTATAAAACATACATCTCATAACAAAGCAAAACAATTTGCACACTAACATTCTCATTTTGAAATATCTATAAATAATTGCAGCACTTTAAAGGTTGCATCACCCCCAAACCTATTTTGGACCACCATCTATGCATGATGAGAAACAGCACTTTGATTGCCATTTTAATTCAAAGAATCTTCACTCAGATTGATCAATAATGATGTGATTAGTACTGTAGTCAAAATGCATCAGGCATCTATAGCTGAAAGCCTACTCACAACAGAATAAGGATATAGCCTTGATGCCCTTGAGCAGTTTTAACTAGATAAAATGCAGGCTACTGCAACTCTCCTGTACCTGAAAATTTTAGTAGAGAAGGCTGGAAACTTTTGGGGGAGGGAGGGAGAGAGGGGCAGGGAGGGGACAGGAAGAGGGTTTCCCTTTTTTTCATTGGCTGAGGAACTCAATGGTAAACTATTTGGAAGATCTTTTGCTGACTGGGGGAGGATAATTTGGCCTGTATCAGAAATTTGAAATCAGCTATCTCCTCAAATATCAGCTCACTGTGGTAAAGGGTCCAAGATGAGCCAATGGGCTTCCTGACCCTCAACTTAAAACTCACACTTAAATGATGTATGGGATGTAGGTACACAAAACAGAAAATTGTAATACACTTAAAATAAAGACATACCTCCCTCCAAAACTGGCATTCTATCACCCATTAACTTTGCATTTAAAGGGAGACAGCTAAGTCACCCCAAGTTTACTCCAAAATCTGCTAAATCTTACAGTCTCCTTTTACTTTGCTCACGAGTACATCTTTCTTTATGTTTCTGTATCAAAACATTCAATACTGAAGGTAAACCAAGGAAATTCTTCTTGCATTTAAAAAAGAGGGAATAAAATAGTGTCACATAATTGATAGGAGCCATTTATAAATTACCATAGAATGATGGGGTACAATAACCCAAAATGGTGTACCGCATTTTCCCTTTAACCTGCCCTCTATTTTTTCCAGATGGAATCTACTACCGGTTGCTGGTATCTTTTACCAGTCAACAGGAAAACAAGGTCAAAGTCCTTGCTCCAAACTTAAAAGAAAATGATGAAATAATACATCACCATACCATTACTGGTCTGTTTGTGCTTTCTACAGTATGTTAGAACTGGATGATTACTAATTGCACATCCAGGACCATGCCCTTTTAGATTACACAATAATAAATGTTCATATTGATATTTGTATCACATACAAGTTTGTGCTTTCCTTCTTTATCTTATCATAAAGAATTTTACATTAATAAACTGTACAGTAATAAGGGCAAACACTTGCATCAAACTGCAATACAAATGAAGTGCTTTGTAAACAAACAGTTGGTTTCTTGTATTGTGCACAAATTCTAAGAATCTGCTATGTACATACAGGTACACGTACTGTACTCTAAGAACTAGTAGAGCTACCGCAACCAGTGGCCTAAACTATTCACCGTTCCTGTAATTTTACACTCTTTACTGCAAACCATTAAGATGATCACCTTCAATGGGCAGAAAAAGCTTAAGTTATAAATGGACTGTACAGTATCTACAGTATGTGATATTAAAAGTTACAGTCCCTTTCCACCTAAGACTTGTACAGTAGTATACATTATTTACAGCAATGGGACCATGCATATGTGACCCAAGATGTAGAGGTCTGAAGACTTATGTGTTCACTTTGAGAGGTACAGTACCTCCTTAGAGGGAGGGGGGTAGTTTGGTCTTTAGCTTCAGCAGTTGGGACTCAAGAAAAGGTCATTTGTGGATACATAGAAACAACATTCTTTGTCTGATCACTGATATAAAGGAACCACAGTACACAAATAACACTATGTATGACAACCTTTCAACAAGTTGTCCACGATGGACACAGTTCAATACAAAGCATGGGTGGAGATCCTGGGGGGGGGACAGAGGGATGTCTCCTTCCCCCCCCCCCCAATATTGAGAACAAATAACTGCCCTTGATGCAAAGTACTGAAGTGTACCCTTTGAAATTGAAGTCCAATATAAAATAAAACATACAAATTTCTTGTAAAGAAGTTCATACTGTATCGCTGAACTTGAATCTCTTAGGTTTGCTTTTTTCAAAAATACTGTAGATGCAGTATACATATTACACAAACTATAAACTGTCAGGGCACAACTACAAAGCAGTAAACAAAATTTTTAAGAATCTGGTTGTATATTCCAAGAACAAAGCGTAAACAGTGATGTGGGATTTTCACAGAAGTATACTTTCTGTTTATTGCATGTTAGTTAGATCAGATTTAACGACACACCAACACGAATGTGTAATATAGTGTCAACCAGATAAAAATGTAAACTTCAAATATGGTTCAAGTTCAAGTTTGGTTTCAAAAACAGTTCAAATATGGTGCAAGTGTTACAATCAACTAATTTGTGTGTATTTAGTCTATGACAGGTGCACAATAGTACAACTGTGTGGGTGTACACAGGGTGACTGTATAATCAAATACCTATACACAACATGTATATTCCAATGAGATGAGAGAAAATTTTTTTTTTCCAGTCTCATGGCCAACACGATACATAGGGCAAGGAGAAACTACAGGACAGTACACATTACACTTCAGAACTGACACACTTGTAGATAATATACTGAGGATAAACTGTCAATTCAAGACAGACTATTTGTGTATCTGTAGCTCTTGCTTTAACTTTTTTAATACAACAGTCACATCACAAAAAAAAAAAAAAGGAAAAAAAATCAGGAATAAAAATTAGGAATACAATAATCTGAAAAGCGTACCTGATGAAAAAAAGCCACTCTCATGAGACCTACCTGTTTGCGAGGATCTTCTTCACCTCTGTATATAGCATCAAACTTGGCCATCCAAGAGCTTAGAACAGTTTCCTTGCTGAGGCCATCTATCTCTGGAAGGCTTCGGACTCTTTTCTCCACATTACTCTTGAAAACTTCCCTGAAATCAGTCGACGAACACCCCCCACTCAGGACCATTTTTAGAACCCGGTCACTTTTAAGGAAAACTTCATAGTAGCTCTGCACTGCATTACAGAATGCTTCATCTGCTACTATTTGAGTTTCACCGTTTATAAAAGCTTGAAATCTCTCCTTTATAGTTTGTAACTGTTGCTTTACAACTTTAGTTTGCCTGCGCGCCATATCCGTTGGCTGCTTGGCATTAAATGGGTAAGCAATGCACCTCATTACGAATACATACAACTGCAACCTCTTTTTATGGTCCTCTTCTTCCTTCTCCAACCTCTCGGCCTCTTCCCGTTCTTTCTCACTTATGAGGGAAGGGCTGGGACTGGCTGGGCGGGCGCTGGCGATGGAAGCACGGTGAACAGATCCGCTGCCACTGAGTGGACCACTTGTCTGGAGGCTATCATTACTAGACCCTGGGCCCCCTGTTTGGCTTGGAACAGAGAGGCTATCAGAATTCTCCTCCCAGGTGTCATTCTCTGATGAGCTTTCTTCTGAAGATGATGGATCCAACATTTTGCTAACCTTCCTGAAGAAATGGATAAGATATTCGATTTCAAAACTGGAAGTGGTCAATCTGATACTTGTCAGAGGTAGTTAAGATTTCATTCAACAATTTATAAACTCATGCATTGCCTGGTAATCTGCTAAAGCTTTCATTTTTTATAAAATATGTCTTCCAAAAGTAGGGGAAGGAAAAAAGAATTCCCTGCATTCTTGCAATGCTATGCTCCTCCATAATCACCTCTGAGCACACGAACAATCACCCTCATTATTAGACCCTCACAGATGAAATAACGTATCCATAACAAGCATAGCACTAAGGCTGAAAGTGTGTGGCATGTGAAAATTTTGTTAGTTTGTGAACAATTTGTGATACACAATGATTAAGATACCCAAAAATCGCCTTACCCAACTCCAACTGAAATCTGTAGCTTAAAAGCCTTTTGGGTTCATTATATAAAATATCGGAAATTTTCTGAAACTGATTGGGGGTGCACGTCCCCATAACCCTCTGTGCTACACAGGTAACAGATTCAAATAACCTTCCAAGTAGCATCTCCGACCAGATGATCTACAGTACTCTGGGGTATTATTTACTCTGTGGCACCTGCTCTGAGTAAATCGTTGGACCCCTATTTGCATTCTAAGATTTATTGATTTCTCGATATCTAGGGTACGTTTCTTCTCCTAAGGGACCAGCAGCACTGACCAGGGAACAGTTACCTCTGCCCTGATGGGATACCTAACATTAAGTTGCAGCATTTAGTGTCTCAGAAGAAAGGAAGCTTTATAGCCAAAGAAATAATAATAATATTAAATACACTCCAGCCATTACGGTGAAAAATTAACATGTTTGATTATCCAGTCCGCTGATTTACTCAGTAGTTGTTCCAGACAGCAGAGTACCACCAAGTAGTTTATTCGGTTGGATCTCTTACTCAGGAGGCTATTTGAATCTGCTACACCGTTGCCACTGCTAGTAGGCTACAAATATTGTGCAAACTTTCACAGCAATACGTAGCCTAGATACATACTGTAAGCCTATTATACTGTCCACAATGCTAATTTTCACATTCAGCCACAAGTATCTTTATACAAGTCTTTATTAGCTCGAGCACTTGAACGAAGTGTTTTACATTCCTACTGTATATACTTTTTACTCCATTTGTATATGAGTGATTAACTTAATAAGGAACAGATTATATTATGATCACATTCAATGACTAATGTGATTAGCCATTGATGTTTTTTACCAGATGTTTTCTAAAATAGCAATTTTAATACAGTAGTTAAGTTGATCACAGTTTTGTGAAAAAAACTTCAAAAAATCTGGATATTTAAAGGGAAAATGCAGTCCCCCCAATTGAAGGTAGTGTATCCCAGTACACTATAGTTCAAGAATGGCTCATATCAATCATGTGACAATATTTTTGTCACTTATTTCTTCAATTTATGCAGAATAACTCTTTTGTTTACCTGCGATATTCAATGATTTTATCAGAAAACATTACAAAAAATACTTGTGAGAGAAATAAGAGGAGATCTGTAAGATTTGGCAAATTTCTGAAAATAAACTTGGGGCGACTGCCCTCTCCCTTTAAGGCAGTTTAAAAAATACATCCGGATGCCTAGGTAAGCCTCCAAAAAGGGGACATGTCCGGGTATGTGCAGACGTCTGGTAAGCGGATTTTCATTGGAAGATGAGCTGGCGTGGTGTGGGCTGCCTTGACGTGGCGTGTAATATTACTGTACCTTTCAAAACTTAGCGTAAAATCCCCACTTCTACTGTAGGTCCACGCACGACTGGCTCTTCCACAGTACTTACTGTACGTAAATATGTAGCATTCACAAACTTTGTATAATATTACGAACTGACAATATTGCACTGCATAATGTCCCATTCATATTTTTTTTATCATTTTTCACCTTTACTATGGTTCCATAGCACACATGAATACATCTCTCTTTTCTAATTGGCCATTTATGTGCTTCCAAAAAGGTTTTGTGTCATTTTTTATATCTTTATAATTTTCTTATTGCGACTCAGCCCATTTGTTGTGGATATTGTTCTTATGAGTTTTTTTTTTTTTTTTTTTTTAAATAGCATTCAATTCAGCCTGTCCTATCTTCTGATCACCTTATGTATGCAGTCAGTGACACAAGGGAGGGATGTCCTAGTTCCAGCTGTTTTGGTAAAAACATACGAGTTTTGGACACACGAGCTCTTTCGCTGTATTTGACACCCTGTTCTGGAACAGAGAACAGAGTCAATCACAAATGAACACATTCGCGACCTGTTCTTGCACCCAAATATCACACCACCTTGGTTGGTGGTGCAGTGAGAACGAACATAAACAAAGATTGCAGAGATGTCTTCTCACAGAAGAAATGCTGGGGAAATTTCAGCACAATGCCCTTCGTAAATTTATGCAAGTCTTTCAAATATACACGACGTGAGTAAATGACCTAACAACAGACTTGTAAGCTTAATATGAAAAATAAGTATGAAACGGTATACAGCGGCACGGTAGGGCCTAGCCTAGGGTACCTATACCTAGTTCTCACATACGTACACTTTGTTCCCTGAACTAGGCCAAGGCTATTGCTGTACAAATTTTTTCCCGGAAAAGATCCCTGAGGGATACTGCGTCTGCGTGCGTTGCTGCAGTGAATGTTGCTATGTACGCGTATGCGTGTGTATGAACGTAACCACAGCTACGGACTATGTCACAATTGAATAGCAATGTGTGCTATTCAGCATACAATAGTGTGAACGTCCTAGTAACAAGATTTAAACAGCCTGATAGAATGTCTAAAAAACAAAACAGTATCGCTAGTATAAATCAAAATTTTTGGACATATTTTGGACACAAAGTGAAAGTATTCTTAGAATGGAGGTCTTAAACATAGGCCTATTAATGATCCATAGAAATCAATTGCCATGGAGAAAATTTGAATGTGAGAAAGATGAAGATCAGCAAAAATTTTTGACAATGTGGTAGCCCAAAAGTTTGAATTTCAATATTGCTGACCTAGGCCTAGTATGGGAAGCCTCAGAGCGGCCCATATACTACAGTAGGTCAGCAGATTGCAGACTAGGTAGGGCCTATGTACTGAGAGTGACGTTAATAGACCAAATACAGTAGGACTACATAGCTATAAACAGTATTCCTTTCGTTTACCACTGGTAAACTAAGTACCGTTATGAATATCATGCATGTACTCTATTTGAGGTTCTTGAAAATAAGGTGCTATGAAGTTTGATGCCATGATGGAAGTGTACAGTCCATGTACCCATGGTAACTGCACCTGCACTGTAGTGTTCGACACTGCAGAACGAGTTCCTATGTTCTGGAACAATTAAGAGGATGTCAAATACAGCCTTTTGGGCGAGTGGCAGAGTGGTCCATTCCAGTTGCTGTGCACGAATGTTTCACATGTGTATGGGTCTGTGGGTTTATGTGGGTTTTTCTCTAGGTAGCCTAGGCCTACTCCCACTTTCCTCCCACTAGCATAGGCCTAGGCTTGCCTCTAAAATCGG
This sequence comes from Holothuria glaberrima, assembly GCA_009936505.3. NCBI lineage: Eukaryota > Metazoa > Echinodermata > Holothuroidea > Aspidochirotida > Holothuriidae > Holothuria > Holothuria glaberrima. Next base: position 7,405 of record WURT03143399.1, read on the forward strand.
TTGCCCAACAGACGAAGTTGGTTGCAGGCCGGACTGAAGCACATTCGGGTGGACTAGCAGACTGCTTTTGCTACACTCGAGCTCCGTGTATATGTTGCACACAAAAAAAGAAAGTAACCTCGTCCTAGACGACTGTGGTATAAATACCGAATTCGTATCTCGTTCAAAGAAACAGAACTTACCTAGCCTAAGGCCTATGTTCGCTTACGGCAGGTGCTTCTTATGTAGCAATTCAGGATTTGCAGCCTTCTGTCTCCTTCCTTCGATTTATTCCGTTAACCAACCTATCGTCTCCTTAAGAATTCGGAGCTCTCATCACTTTCACTGTCACTTTCATTACTACAAATATCATGAAATGTCCAGTCTCTTACTACTTATAGGCTACCACGATCGTAATCAGGACGAAGATCATATCAGTCGTTACATACAAATACGGTATCTGTTGTAACTCAGCAGCTCGCCTAGATAAGCAGCTGTGTGGACTGTTTCTGTTAGTACTACTGTTTACAATACTTTCTATCCACGAAAATATAATGGTATAACCTACAGAATAGTTTTTTGTTTTCCATCTTGCCAAAAAATGAAGCTTCGAATTTAAAAAATATATTTCATTATCATTTTGAATATTACTTTACATTTTTTTGCATTATTTCTAATAATTACAACTCGAATTAATTTCCGAAGGTTTTATTTTATGAAAAGGGATTTTCGCAAATCAAATGCAACTTAGAGATGGCGCTGTAATTTAAATTCTCCCGCGGAATTTTCGATGTGATGATAGAGTAATCAAGGATGCTGTCACGGTACGTAAGGGATCGTTCGCTTTTCAGGGCCATGAACCCCGCCCCCCCCTTCCCTGAGATTTCTAAACACTCAAAGGAAGATGACCTTCTTGGAAAACGACTGAAAATTCTGAAAACTTATGATATCTTGATAACGATTTTAGGATCCAGGTGTCTGGCAGCTAATTCCAGTGAGCAAACCCATCGCTAGGTACTTGAGGTTAGACAGCTTCCAGGGTGGTAAAAAATTGTAAGGGGCAGTGAAGCCGCCATACTTTTTTAACGTGGGAGCACTGAGGGGTCACAACGTTCCGCCGAAGGGACACACCAAAATGAAGGATTGTGAGTCCCTGGAGGCGTCGTCACGTCGTGAAAGCCCACCCCGCCCCCTGTAGGAGTTGGGGTCCAGAGGCCACTGTAGGCCTCTGGTGGGGTCAATTCTGTGCTAATTCCCGTGTTCGTGTCCATTGTAAGAAACTGGTGAAATGTTTCTCTCGGCTTGACATTACGAAGTTCAGCTTCTCTCATAGGGTGGTCAATGAGTGGAACAATTTGCTTGAGTGGGTTATCAATTCCTCTTCAGACAATTGCTTCAAGATTAACATTGACAAGTTTTATGGTGACTGTGGCAGAATCTGATTTTGCTGGGCTTTGTTAGATATTCGGTTTGTTTTGGGTTTTGTTTAGGTTTGGGTTACAGGGCATCTTAGGGGGCTTTTGCCCTCCTTTGCCCTTAAATTTGTTATGTTATGTTATGTTATGTTATGTTATGTTATGTTATGTTATGTTATGTTATGTTATGTTATGTTATGTTATGGGGAGAAGCTTCGTTATTAACAACATCATGACCATTAGAATGAAACATTTAACTCTCTCCAAATGTCATTAAATGCCCACAAAGCACTCCAGACCCCCAAAATTAAAAAAAAGCAAATTGAACATTTTGGTAGCTTAACTTACAATAACGATTTACTAATTCGAGGGTAGGGAGTTGTGAGTGATGACTACGGAGTTGTGAGTGAGGACTACGGGTCATGTTAAGGTTTGCATTGGGTTTAAAGATAAATCCACCCATCTACTGTCTATAAGGAATTTATGTTCAGACAACTACCTTCCAGTCATGTCACTCAGGGGAAGCTTTCACAGTAGCATTGAAGGTGCATCTACGCGGGCTGCAGATCCGGGACAGCCGGGAAAGTTTAGACTTACAAGCCCTTGAAAGAGGTTCATTGGGTTTCGGGAGCCTTAAAATTTATAATTATGACAAATATATTTCCTGAATTTTCTTCAGAAATTAATGAAAAATGGGTGCCTAGTGCCCGTTGAGACCACTCCTGGTGCACGCGCGAAGCGAACTAAAAGGAAAATTCTGGTGTAAAGTATTTATCAAAGCTTCCGAGTCATACAGGTATTTAATCCTTTTGGAGCCTTGGAGGTATCACGACTTTTATGACCCCTAGACTGCTAGAGAGGTACTTGGATCGACTTTGGCGAGGACTCCTCGCCAAAGTCGATCCGCAAGCACCACTCCCAAGTTGGGAGAGTAAAATCCCCTTGCAAATTTAAAGCCACCGTTACTTAAATAAACAGGCAATACATTTGGAGAGTTTAGTTATTTAATTATCCTCATGTTTGTTGGATGGGCGTTGAATCAGGCAACTAAAATTGCAATCTTTACTTACAGTATTCCAACATAAAATCTAACTAAAAGATGACGGATGTGGGAAATTGTATTGCAGGTAGCGGACTCACGGCCTCAATGCCCCGTAGCTGTTGAAAATAGATGTTGGAACGATAGATGTGGATTATATTTCCCAGTAAGGCAATGCTTCACGTACTTCAAGAAATAGATGGGCTCTCGAAGCGCTCCGCAAAATTATAGTTTTGAGAACATTCTGGGCAATTTTGGCCTCATCATTGATTGATAGAGGGACAGCTGGGTCCTCGTATTCATATCGATAATATATGTGTTTGTGCATATTAATGTTTTATACCTAAAATATTATCGTTTGAGCGCATGTTCCCTCTGCCCCCTTGCCGACACCACTGTTTGTTTAAGGGACTAGATATACTCAATTATAATGGTAATTTTGAATTTTCTGGAGTAGGAGCCTTAGGGGATCCCCGGGCCCTTGCCTACGTCTGGGCGGATTGATTTCAAGGAAGGTCTCAAGCAATATACTTATTTGATAGATAGAAACACATCTGAAGTGTGTATGGCTGAAGCTTTAAATATGTATAATGCTCAAGCTCCAAGCCTGAAGGGACATTACGGCCCTGGAGGGGAGGGGTGAGGGACATAAAGAGCTAATTTGTCGGCAATGATGGCATCTCAAGCAACACAAAACGAAATTCATAAGTATCAGCCTGTTTTTTGTTTATCGAATGAACTCAGTGAAATTTAGTCCAAACATGGAAATCCTTGAACTTATAATTTACATCACAAGTTACATAAAATTGCATGGCAAATTGAACTTAAGCACCCATATTTATGCAAAAATCGCAAAGTGGGAGGGTACACATTTTCCCCGCAGATACCCATCTCAAGTTCACTTCTGCGTGGTCCGATGTGGGAGACGTAACGAGGGAGCCATACCACACCCTACGTTTATAAAATAGCATAAGATTATATTTAATTTGCATGTAAAAATCATTGAAAGAGTTTACAAGTAACCGAAATACTGTTTTCCCTCAAGAAGCTTTTAGTGGTTTTTAAGTGTTTCTCATATCTCTCTTTTCTTCAAGTCTTTATTTCATAAGTACGAAATCTCAAAAAAAAAACATTGTTTGGGTGCAACTTACTCATAGACACTGCTCTTTTCTGCAATTTGTAAAACGTTTTAAGGGAAATATTCTTGCTACGCTTCTTGGTAAGTTGACAGTTGGTGACGCTCCCACATAATGTGAGACCGCGTGTTTGGTCTAGTGGTAGAGCATCCGCCTCTCACGCGGGAGGCCCGGGTTCGATTCCCAGGTCGAGT
>WURT03143410.1:0-11167 GCA_009936505.3 Holothuria glaberrima
CATCCCAGAATTTTTTAAAGTGCGTTCTGTCGGGAAAATTTTGCGGTCCGTCGGGAAAAATTGCAAAATTTCTTTTGCAATTAATTTACTTCAGAAAAAAATTATTTTGGGGTTAAAACTGTGTCGGTGCAGTGTGGACTGGCTTTCGACTCGCTCAAATCGGAACCTTTTTGTGTTTGCTGTAAACGAAGTGCATACACATTGTATTGAGTTAATTGCGAAGGAGGCTTGCTTTCCGACTACTGGGGGCAGTGCCTATAAAAACGTTACAAAAATGCCTCAAATCCTATTTTCAGCGCGCATCCTTCATATGCGCTAATTGCTATTACTACATTAAGAAGAACAGAGCGTGCTTTGGATTGCAACCTTCGGATTGCCCATCCTAACCCCCAACCTCAGGCCGCTGAATCACAAAGAAATTGAATGGCCGTTAGTCCTGGCTATCATGATACAAAAGGGCTCATTGCAATTTTAGGTCGTGTTTAGGGACATATTCAGTGCTTTATGTACAAATTGATAATTGTTATGTAAAATGTCATCAAAGGAGTTTTTTCCTCGCCCTTCTCACGCATTCATCTTGTATTCTTGTTAAGCTGTCATTACTTCCCATAGAAGAGAGTGTCATTATTATTGCAAACTCCGCAGAAACCCTATGACCCCGCACCCACCCCACCATCAATCCCATCAATCGACCTGTCGTTAGTCAGAATTACGCTATTTTGAAATGATGTAGACCTTATGCATATGATGTCACAGAGCAGAAAGTGCCCACTCATTTGGAGGAAAAGCGCGCATCATTTTAAGTTACACCAACAAATGCAGACAGCCGATTTGTCAATCAATAATATACTTGCGTAATTGTACTACACGTGCGTACGTGTGCACGTCAATGCATAAGGTCTATAGACGGTATGTGATTGTATGGTATGTTAAGTGCGTATCAATGATATTTGTCGTCAGTAAAGTGATTTAGTGCCATAATCGTTCAAATGCTACAGTACTCCCGGAGGCTTGGCCCCCTGGCCCCCACGGAGGGATATTACTGAAAAGGAAAGACGATTTTATACTCCTTCGATGAAAGTAATAACTCGGGGCTAGTACTTTCGTAACCAAATAGACCTTGCTGTTGTAACAGGTAAATTTAAACCGGTGTTGACATCGCAACTGTTAAACTGGGTTGTTTTTCTTATATTGTCCTCCCGTCATCCCGTTATAGTTGGTTAGTTAGATGAAGTTTTACGGCCCAGTTTCTAACCAATTGGTTCAATAATTTTGCATCTTGTACTTTTTGCAAAAATTTCCATAAAAAGAGGGTTGTGAGTTAGCCGTTCTTGACACGTGTTCTTTTTCGGGAATGAACCCCTATTATTGTCGGGCAAAGGTCCAGCACCTCCCTCCCCACTCACTGATCCTAATCAGGGACACCCTGGGAGCAGTACGATCAAGCGGGGTCCAGCATGTGCCTAATTTATACAAAGGCGTAGGTAGCAAGTGCCAAATCAATACATAGGAGTAAGTGGCGGGTGTGGGGACTGGGGTTAACCCTCCAATCCAAGGACGAAAACACCTTATTTTTCTTATGTAAAAATGTCAAAAATTTGCAGTAATTTTCCTTAAAATTTACCCATTATTTAGCTGCAAATTGTATCTAAGAGCCCTCAAATATCCGACCTTCACGACGGCGTTCTGAAGCAACGTTCAGCCCTTACCCCACCCCCAGTCTCGAACAGCTTCCTACGCCTATAACGAATTAAAATCAGAATGCATATTTTTATGATTGGGCCAACTCCCTGGTTCAAGAAGTGCAAGAAAGAAGCCTCAGTTTTCTTATTGGCATGGATATATGAATATATGAATTTATTCGAAACGTTACAAAACGTAAAAGTTCCCAGATAGTTCCAGTTCCAGTTCCAGTTCTCCCAACCACGTTACATTTATCCTCTCCCAAAACTATGCATCTGTGACATTTTAAAATTTAATGTCAATCAAAGAGCAGCCATCAACTGAGAATTTTGATATCCCCTAACAAAAATGTACCTTGATGTAAAGAGTGTCTGTGTGATACCAGATTGTCGCTTCTAAGTATTTTGTTTTATGTAACATTTCTATCCTCAAATTTCAAAAAAAAAACGCGCGCTTTCTTATTCAGTTACGTTTGCTTTAACACTCGTTTTAGATATGTTGGCTATACCAAGGTAAAAATTTCACAATGAGGCCATTGTTCTTTCGTGTAGGCGTGATCCTGGAGAAACACAACATTGAATCGATTAGGAGTTCTATCTGCTCTTTTTAACCATTAAGAAGATTCTTAATATAGATGCAAGATCATGATAAAAATATTTAGTAGGAAACGTGTGTCGGTGTTAGGTCCATAGGTGTTTGAAGGGGACTTCCCCCGCGATTGTCTCTCGGGGTCTTGGTTATGCTCTTAAAAGACAGACTCATCACTCCAAGTACATTTTGGTTGGAAGAAAGCAAAAATTCTCAATTGGTAAATGCTCTTTGATAGACATCAAGGAGTGCACAGAGAGTATTCTGCTAACATATATGGCCTGGCATGGCTACCAGGATAATAAACTGGGCTTGTGTCTGCACAAAGGGATAGTCTCAAGACAGTTTTGGGAGGGGCTGCTGTAGGAGTAATTTAGTTGGGAGAATTGGAACAATCTGAGATGAGGAGAGGCAGATTTTTCCATAGAAACCCAACATTTCAAATTTTCCTTAATAATTGAACCAAATATCTTCAATTTCTCTTCAACAAAACACCAAATTTTTCCACGCGCTTCGCGCCCAGAACTTTTGTGTTCGGCATCCTTTCGGCAATCAGTCGCTATTAACAGGCTTCGAGTTGCTGAACATCAGGCATATCCTTTCCCCCACCCTTTGCTCTGTCTGAGTGCAGGTTTTGTCATGGAAAATAATTTTTCCGCAAAATTTCTGCGCTCTTGCAGTTCTTACAAAAAAAGTTGTATCGCCAATAAACCGTCATTAGCACAAAAATTCCAGTAAACTTTTCTATCAAACGCTAGGTGAAAGCTAAAAGTTAGATGCCGAGCATCAAGGGTTTGTAGCAATCGTGTACCTTGAGTAATATTCGTAACTTCGTAACTTAACTCAAAAATGTACTTTTCGTGCCAAATTTCGTTCATAAATACGGTAATTACCATCTGAATTGTTAAATATGTGAAGAACTTGGTGTGCTCTAATTGTCATTCAAATTCCCGTTCAAATTCCCGCTCTAAGATTCGTGCTAGTGTTCCCATTTTGTTAATTCCTGGGGCATTCGGGGAAATTCCCTATTCATCTACCAAATTGTACTGGACTACACCAAGCCTGGCTTATGGCAGTCCCTAGTCCCCTTTTCCATTCGCAAAGTGCTCAACTCTTCACCTGCGCTTGCGGAGCTGAAGAAGCATCATCATGACCATAGCCTTGTTCCCTTTCCATGTGGAGACTTTCCATGTCTCTGTATCTCAAGGGAAAACTACTACCAGAAGAGCGAACATTTCACGCTCATGTGCACACCTAAAACCGATACCGAGGTGAGCTATCTGTAGTAGGCTTGAGACATCATCCCTCATATGTGTTTTCCTCAAACTTTTATCATATAGTGGCAATACTGACTACAAAAAATCTTCGGTGCCCCCTATGTGGTACCGGTGCCCTCTATATCAGAATTCCTGGCTACAGGTCTGGGTCTAGGGAATTCCCGGGAAATTCGGGAGAAATTAAATGCGTTTTACCAAGTTTTAGGGGTCTTGATATCATAATTAGGACGGTGAAATTTTTCAGCATTTCGGTATTTTTTCTCTCAAGTAGGTCAAGTTTCATTTATACGGTTTGGAAATCTCAGGTGGTCCTGCCACTTTACTACCTTGCCAGCTTGAAAAGACATTTAACAATTGACCTCACTCCATTTTCCCAGGTTAGTGTTTACGCTAACGTGCTGGCAGATAGCACAAAGTAAGTTACCCTTTTGTAAGAATCTCTGTTGCATGTGCGGATCTGAACGCATATATGTGTACAATATTGTGTCATTTTAAGGAGGGGGCTAATACCATGAGGGCAAAATCCTAAGGTGAGAGCGTTACATGTATGAAGTTCCAATGGGGACGGAGGGAGGGGGTGAGAGTTTCTAGGGGAGACTGCTAAATGTTAATTCCTGGCGTCTATCAATTAGTGAAGAGGGCTGAAGGGCTTACCCCGGACAATCCTCAGTTCGGATCTGCACCTGTAAGCTGTTGTAAAGTAATGAGAGAAATCCATTTAAGTTGTAAAAATGCGTTTGGATTTGTGATTGGGTTTCCATGCATGTGTAAGCTTCTGACTTGCAAGTCCCCTCCCCACATTCAGCCCAAATTAGGTCCCAATCATTCCGATGATTTACGTTGTTGCTCTTGCAGTCTAGCCATGTAAACGGTAGCCTATAGGTAGCCATCCCGACGCCCGAGCGAAGATATTGACGATGCATATAGGTCGTTGGCGTTCCTTAGTGTCGATCTGTCATCTGTCAATAGGGTTCTCAGGGCTGTAGCCTCGGCGAAATCTCAAGGGGCAGTTGATGACACTTGCCAAGCGGATCAACATGTGGCGTGCCTACAACAACTGCCCCTGAGAAAATCACTAAAATACTGAAAATTTCACGTCCAAATTATGATTTTAACGTCCCCAAAACCTGGATGGAACTCATACGCATGTGAAAAAGCAAGGATCCTCCCAGATGTCAACCAGGGGAGAGGTTGCCATACCCCAATCGGCGAAAGGGGCGATGAGCTGAAAAAAAGGTAGGGAATCACTTCTTTAGTACATCATTTTCAAGAAGGGTAAATTTTGCCTTTTACCATGTGCCCCCGATTCCCACACCTCTGCCGCTTAGAGATTTCTTGTATCTCCCTCGAACGGGGGAGGGGGGATTCTAAATTTCTTACTGGAAGTTTGTATATGTTAGTGCTTATTCCAGCGTTCTGTTGAAATTTGTATTAAAATTCGCTCTTAGCAGTTGGTTTTCCTACATGGAGAGTCAGGGGGAGATAGCTCACGCCGACCACGCCATACAGGGATTTCAAAGCTACAGCAAATGTAGGAGAGACCTCAGAATATATTCTGAAACCTGGTGGCATGGACCTTGTCAACAGTGCCAAAGACACGGCAGGAGTGCTTAAACGCCCCCCCCCCCCGTGACAAGAGAGTCGTTGAGTCGTAACAGGGCTTGTGCCAGTGGTAAATAACGACCGAGAAGTATACTTCATCCTACAAAATCGCTCTTCCCCTTCGCCGACAATAGGGAATATACTTATTCATAATTTCATAAAATCTGCTGGGATGTTGCGTAAGCCATACCCTGGAGTTTCCACCTGTTTACACCCTGAAAATCATGTCCCTAAATTTCGTATCTGTGTACACTCACACTGAACCTGGCAGGGCCTGTCAGGGAGGGAGACGCGGGTCGAGATGATTTCCAAACCGTCACCCACTAACCGCATTTAAGTGCCCTAACTCCTCCCCCTTACGTATATTGGGGGAGATGTGAAATCTGGAGGGATGGAACGGTACAAGCAAATGGCACCAGAAGTGAAGGAGCTGTTTCAAATTGGAATGACCCATCGGTTCTAAGGGACCTCTCGTTGTTAACCAGGCCTTCTAAACATGCGTTGTAAATTTGGTGGTGCATTGGAATTCGGGTGGGAGAGGTGGTTGGATTGAAAAAAATAATAAATAATGCTTTTTCAATTTATTTCCCTTTCAGAAGTTGTTAAATGATAACCACAAATTAAAATACAGAGCATAGTATGTTCCCATCCCCCGGGATGATCCATCCGCATATGTTTACGTGAGTTACCCTTCCCGACGAATGGACGAACCCTCTTCCCAGTGTTCCACCGATAAAATGTTTTCATAGCGTGCGTTTAAAAACTACCCCTCAATTTTAATCTATCCCTTTCGCTACATCTAGACGCCAATCATCTCCCCAGTGCCATACTAAGAGGGGAGCACGCACCTGTATCACAGCCTTGTTGGGGTCTCATGCAACAGGCAACATCCCCGTTTTCCCCGAATTCCTAGAAAATTCCTCCCCTAAATATCGTGTTTATCTTCTAGGATCCTCACTTGATGCAAGGTCCTTACATAGGTTGGAAGTTGTTTTGAAGAGTCGTTTATCCGGATGTTTCACAAAACACTACCAGTACATTACAAAAACCCTGGAATGCACAAAACAGCATGCCCACATTTAAAGAGACGTGAAGTTCTTTGAAGCGCTTCACACCCACTTTTTGTCCATTATTATGACACATTTAAACATGAACATGAACATGAACATTCTATTGCCTTCAAGTTGTTGCGCCCACACCCACCCCATATGAAAGCGTACAAATTTTCTTAACTTATTGCGCCACCGTCACCCTCCACCTGTCCTGTAGTCTTGCGGATTTTATCTGACCATTAGACAAGCCAGTCTTTTGCCTAGTAATTCGTAAAAGCTTTCAATTTCCATGAATTATTTTTTCTCTTCAATCCCGTTTCGCATGCATACAATGCTTAGCTTCTCTGTGATAATTCCTACAGACACGAACAATCTACCCGGAAGCCCTCACCGATGCAAATACGTCTGAGACGGTACTGATAAGCATGTTAATGAGGTTTTCCTGTGAGCGCGCAAAGATTTTGGTAGTTTTGGATTTATGAAACGACTAATTGATAATAGATGCATCGCACATTCATAAACACACTCCACTCCCCGCTCACCCCACTCCTAAAGAATTGTTCCTGAATTTTCAGAAATAGGGGAACGTACCCCCCCCCCCGTCCATCGTGCATGGGGGTTGCGTATGATAGTATACCCTCCCTCGCATAGCAATAGAACCAATTGGTCATTTCTATTTTTTTTTTTTTTTTTTTTAAGAAAATTGTGCCCCTCCCTCTCAGCTTTAGCCGGGTGTGCCACATCCCCAAGGAATTCCCCAAGTTAATCCTGGCCTCCATGATACTTTGTAAGTCCTATTACATTGAAGACCTGTTTTTAGCTGTATTGGACAAAACGCAATCTAGCTCCAGTCCTAAGCAGGGGCTGATCCAGGATTTCTGAAAAGGGGGGCAGCTTTGGGACCGTGGTAAAGTGTGTCGGAAAGGCAGCGGAGGGGACTGGAGCCGGGAAAACCACCCTCTATCTGTATCTGCACCTGCTATGGTACTAATAAAGAATAAGAGATATCAGAAAATAAAGGAAAGTGCCAGAAGAAAAGCAAACCTGTATGTTCAGGATCACTGTAAAGATGCAATGGCTGTAGGTCCCCCAAACTTCTTGAAAAGACAGTTTGTATTAGCCACTCTAAGGTGGGGGTGTCATCACTGCCACGTGACTCATTGTTGCCCACTCTTGTATCTTCCAGGACCTGCTCTCATTGGTGCAAATTCCCTTGCAGGTCAAATTGTTTTTCATCCATTTCTCACCATTGATGCGTTAGTGGAAGTCTCCCGGAGCTCTGCGACGACTGCCCCGTGACCCAGGTGAATACCCGGGGGACGTGGGGAGAGCCATGAACCTGAACGCCTCCCCTTGGTATTCGTATGCGAGGAACCTTTAGGACGCAGGGGTGATGGAAACATTAAGGTCCATAACGTCTAACGACGCCGCCCACATCGCTAAGGGGCCTGATGTGGGCGGAGTTCAGAGGCCTTAGGTTGAGGATCAGCCTCCGGGTACCGTTCTTCTTCAAGGCTAGGAAGCAGGACCAGCGAAGAGAGGTTCCTCCTCTCCGGTTGTCCTTGAAAACGCCCCATTCCTGAGAAGGGTTTGCATTTCGTCTCCAGGTGGTCACGCTCACCACCCACCGATACGGACAGAACGATTCCCCGCCCGCGGGATCGGGGAGATTTTCGGTCCAAATATTAATGTTAAGAAGTGGCTAACCCGTTACTCACCTTTGCGTACTAATTTTCCAACGAATGAATCCTTTTCACTTACCCCCAACAACAACAACAATATAATAATAATATAATAATAATAATGAGCTTTTATATATGATCAGCACAGCTGCTCAGTGCGCTTTACAATTAATTACAATTAAAAATTGTAAAAACGTCAATTAAACATTAAAAATGTAAATACAAAACAAATCAAAGGTTGAAAAAAAATGCAAGAACAAAAAATGATTATCAGAACAACCGTAAAAGCCCGAATCAAACATTAAAAGTAAACTTTAAAGTAATAGGTCTTTAAAACTAGAAAGAGAATTAGAAACACGCAGAGAGATAGGCAAAGCATTCCATAGTTTATGGCATGTCCCTCGTCTGATTCATAAGTTACCGAAAGGGTTAGGGGTTAGGGATTACCTTACTGGCCGTCCCGACTTCTGGCTGTGGATAAATTCTGTATTCTAGTACCACAGTTGGCGTGTGCTTCCTGCATGTGACACTATAGGAACAAAGCAAGCGATGAAGCAAGAATCCTAGCTACATAATCTTGTACTCACCTTCCACGTTTTCATCAATAGTTACCTTAAGCGTACATGAAAATAAACCTTCCCTTTCTTAACTGATCTCGCCTTACGTGGCTATGCTAGCTTACGTCACTGTCCTACCCTTGAACCTCACACAGGAACAGAGGTGGACCCTTGTAACAACATCGTTCGTGTTCACCTGTACTCACCTTTATACGATTACTTACCTTCACTTACCTTCCCTTGTTTACCTCACCTTCCAAGAATCCCAACCTTACTTACCTCACCCTAATATTACTCACCCTGTGCTCACCTTCAACGCGTTCATCATTACGATTACTTACCTTTACTTACCTTAAGCGTAATTTGAAAATACCCTCTTACTTTGCTTTCGTTGTTGGCCTATCCTTGAACCCCAAAAGGGACCTTAAGTGGGCCTCTAGCTCTTGTCCTTGTGCTTTAGTTTTGAGGGGGCACTTTGAGCTCCGCACCGAATTTAGCCCAGTTTGACTTTTTGACTCTCTTTAACATCCACCTTTACCTTACTCACCTATTCTCACCTTGTTCTCATCATTATACGATTACTTACCTTATACTTACCTTCCTATCTTTCCTTACTGGCCTTGACCTCTAGCTCTGGGACGCGCGTTTGTGAGGGCGCACTCCCGGACCAAATTTAGGCCCGTTTTGTCATTTAAACCTGGACCCTCCTGACAACATGGTGAGCCTAGTAAAGAGAGCAAAATTTCCTTGCACTTACCGCAGGAGGTACATACTTTTCATTTACACACAGGCGACTACTGATCACAATCTTTCTGCAGCAGTCTTTGCCTTCTTGTGATCCGCCAGGGTCTTTTCAGTGGATAGCCAGGGACAACTGGGATGGAAGTGGAACAGTTGAATGCCAGCAAAGGGAGTGATATTATCCAAGAAGACTCTGCACAGCTGTAAAGCGTCCTTTGAATTGCATTATAATCATTAGCAACAAGGTTCTCTGCTGTTGGTAGTCGCTAATCCGATCAAAACAATTTAGCTTTTTACTCTTCAAGGAAACATGCAAGTGTCTCAGTATCTCAGCCCCTAACTTTTTAACATTTGGAAATCTTCCAACCTATTCCGCTCGATTGTCATGGCAACGCAAACCCCTCAATAAAGTTTGCTTCCTGATGAAAATTGTGTTGGGCTTTCATCTTCAACTAAACGTTCCTTACCTGTTTCACTATTGTAAGTGAGCCATCATCTCTCATGTTCTTCAAGATCAAGTATCTATTTTCAGTATCTTCGCCCCTAAAATCTTCGTCGCCTGGACCTATTCGCTCGACATGTAGCAGTCCTGATTGCTAAGACAAGGCAAATCCCTCACTTAGTTTTCTTCCACAACCAAACATTCCTCGTCTTCTTCATTATCGTGATTGAGTCACATCTCCCAAGTTTTTTTCACATTTCCATAATTTGAAAAAAGAACCTTTTCCTATCAGCCGTAGAATTCCTGGGTGAATTGGGCCATTATTCCCAACAGTAGGATGCCTCCCTCCCTTTCTACCTACCCTGACCCCCAACTTCCCTTTATCGGTTTAAAAAAAAACCTTAAACCTTTTTGAACTGATTTATCTTGCTCCTTGAAAATACGTCACCCCCTGAAAAATATAGCACCCACTTCCAACACTGATTCACTTTCTACGGGTATGACCCCATCCCTCCCCTATATACCACCACGCCCTATCACAATACTAGCCTCATAAAAGTAATTTTTTTTTCTGTTCTCCCTTTGCAACACCTCGCTAGATAGGACGAAGATTCTAAGAAGTATGATGCGGCTTGATGCCCTCCTTTCTTCCTGATGCCTCAACCTTCCTCTGTCCGTTATGTGTAACCTTACCAAAAGTTCTCACCACGATTTATCTTTTCCCTCGAATACCCCCCCCCCCATGTAATATGTAACATCCACTTGCCACTGGTCGAATCCCTCTCCTCCCCTACTAGCTACATTGATGTCCCAACCTCCCTCTTTCGGTCATGTATAACCTTGGAAAAAGTTCTCGCCTTTGTTTTTTCTTCTTCCTTAGAACATCCTCCATGTAATTGATGTAATCCCCCTCCTCCCTGACCACCATTCCTTCTATCATAAAAAAAAACTGTCCTCCCTTTGCTATAGCCGTTAGTTTCCAGAATATCAATTTGGTTTGGGCTTCAAGTCGTTTCGTAGCTGTTCGACTATAATGTGTCACACTTATTCTCTCTTATATCTATATTTATATCCTATAAATCTCCGCTTTCCAAATGTTATGCATGAATCACGGTGCTGTATAAAATCAAAGTACAATACTTTCAAGCTTTAACTCAATTAACTACTTAGTTGATTAATCGCGTGCACAAATATATTGCTTCATCTCAACCAAATATTCAAACATTTTCAAGTCTAGCTTTCAAAGTGAATCTGTTTACCACCAGCTACTCCCCTTTCGTAAGTTTCAACCATTATTGCTTGTTAAAACTAGCGTAGCGAAGCCTAGCGTAGGAACAAATGGCCGCTAAATCGTGTCCCTATATCTTATCGTGTCCTTAAATCAAAGGATACAACATTTAAAATACGTTTTCAATGTAAATCTATAAATCTACGCATTCCATAAAGCTTAGGTCCCCTAATTTCTATCAAATTCTATCAAATTCTTAATACTACTGCTATTGATAGGCCTGCATACGCGAATTTAAAAAAATCCTAGTAATCC
>WURT03143421.1:0-11167 GCA_009936505.3 Holothuria glaberrima
ATATACGTGTGTATGTGTGAGTGTGTGTTCATGCTTGTGCGATTATGTTTAAGTCCGTAAAATCATACTCAATCACATGGTTGTTCCATTGTAGGCCTTTTTCGGGTACTCCGGAATTGTGATCATTGCTAATGCAGACGGATGGATGTCATACTATGCACGGTATTCCCGATAAGAGTATGTCCTCAGGAAGTTTATTCATTAATTCCATCAATAAGTACAGATTCTCCTCGACTTCCATAAAGCTTTTTCAGGTTTTGCTGGTTATGCACGCCCTCAAGTAAAATTTTGAAAACAAAAATATCATCACTTACTGAGTCAGTGTACAGAAGGAAAGCAATGTTTATTGTACAAATATGCCACATGCTTGCGAGACACAAATTATTGTACCCAACGAGTTGAAGCTTCTTGCTACCCCCGTATCCTAGTTGACGACCAAGGTCGCCACCCTTCTTTAAAAATCTTTCTTTCATTTTCGCACCGCCTCCATGACACCGTCCATACCTCTGAAGTGTCTCTGGTCGCACTCATCTTGGCTAAGCAGGAAAGTATGTTTCTCTTCATTTCCTATGCATTTAACAGGATCACCAACATTTTTACGCGTGGCAGAGTTCTGCCTGACCCTTCATGTGTTGTCTTGTCTTGTCTTGTCTTGTCTTGGGGTCTTATTTGGGTAGAATGTTCTGTTTTCAACTCTCTTAAAGTTGCACGTGAAAACGTAACGTTTTCTTGCACCTTGCGCCAGAGTCAACATTACTTCGAGTGCTGTGGTGATGAGCCGTTCCTTGGCCTAGTACTGCATTCATATTTCATCAGTGCACTCCAAAATATTCATTCTGTCTGGCCATAGATCGTTGTGAGGTATGTGGTGTTTGCAGCACAAACATGGGTCATTAACAGAATTTGGCTTTATTCATTTATTTTTTCTGGAAATATGATATCGAAGTGAATATCAGTTTACTTTTGGGGAGTTATTCAGACATACACTAATCCTTGTATTTTTATATACTTTTAATAAACACTTCCAAATAGTGTTTATCAAATTTGATACAGTCACACAAAGGTTTACCTACCACAATGAAATACGTCCTATCACACCATAAGCCATCACAAAATCAAATTAATTCCCACACCTTTACACGACTTAGTCTGGCTATGTTTGCATCTCACATTCCAACCAGATGTTCTTATTGTCAATTTGGTTGTGCGTAAAGTCGAAAAGAAATACTTGTACATGCATATATGTTTATACAGAGAAGAAGGAATGTAGAGGTTTGAAAATCAAGCTTTCTAGCGAAACAAGAATGCAATGAAGCATTGAAGGTTTCGATGATAAATGTTTTTTTTTTCAAAGAATGCCATGTCCCCCCCCCCCCCCATTCTTTCAGTCACTGGTCAAATGCTATCCTAACGTGTTTGAAAAATACAAAGGTATATACAAAAGTAAGAATGTAGAGGTTTCAAAATCAAGTTTGCTAGAAAAAAGAGTTATTTTCAAACCAATTTTACCTTTCCTATAAATGTTATATTAAAAAGATTATATTGCCCGATCCGATGAATGCTTCAGCTCTAATTAGGCCTTTTTTATTTATTTGCTTTGGTACTGACAGTCAACTTTTTCCTTCATCCATCTGAGCTTATTCTATTAACTATGTCTGAGACTATGATTTTATTTCAACGAGGCCATGACACCAGAAGGCATGATGTTATAAAAACTTGAGTTTCCTTCAATTGTTTACAGGATGCTTTTCGAAAGGAAAATGTGACCGCCTAGATAAACGTGAATCAGGAAATGTTTTTATAATTAATACATGAATACAATTGACATTAAAATGTACCATTCAATAAATCTTTTTGTGTCATCATCATGAGAATAGATTCTATGTCTTTGGTAAATGATTGACGTGGGTATATCGGAGTAAATACAAAGATAGGAAGGTGGTCAGTAACGTCAATTGTTACTACTCCAAATGTTTCAACATAAAACTTTCCATCAATACAGATGGTTATTTTACTAAAAATAGTATCAATTATATAGTATTTGTTATTCTGGTCGTCTATTTTTAGTTGAGACAAACCCACACGAAAGTAGTTAACCAGCTTTGGTAGTATATTCGAAAATATCACAGTAAAATGGCCTGAGCTTTCATTTCTTAGAAGTGCATATCGCCGCCAGTTACATCGACACACGAATTCTTACTCCCATTAAGAAAATCATCATTAATACGTCTTATTAAGTTTCTCAGAGTATCTACATCTTTAAGAACCACCTGCAATGCTAAACCTCCAGAAAATTGTTTAAAGATAGAAGTCAACATTTTATCTATAGTGTGTTTGGGAAGAATAAAGTAGTCAAGCGTAATGGGATAACGGCCGGTCAGCAAAGGAGGCTGAAAACTTACACGATTACAAATAACACTTTTCGATGCAGGGAAAGTCATTGTTATATAAATGTATCTAAGTACCGGAGTATACAGAAAGTTCTTATGGTAAACTAGATAATTAAAGACACAAGTGTATCGTGTTCATTGTTTGTATTCCAAGATCGTTTTGGCACACTGGAGCGATGAAGTTATTTGAAATAGCACTGGTAGTCTGTAGTAGTAATAATATAAAATTGAGCAATACAAATATTTCCCACCAGTTTGTCTAACAGTGGTGTTATGTATGTTAAAAATTGTTTTTCATAAAATAGCTTTCTATATTTTAAAGATGAAATGCAACATTATTTTGTTGGTGTTTCTGTTACGGTAATAACGGCATCTCTGATAACATCTCCGCTGCCTGAAAAAGAAAAACAATGGAAGGAATCAATGTGAACGTAGCATTTTTTGTACTGAAGAAATTTAAGTTATGAAGAGCACCGAGCTCAGTAGGAAAAGTTCCTCCTATATTCATTGAAGAAAGAAATGTGCCCTCAACAATCAAATATGAAATAGATCCTTATAAAAATGATAACTCTGTCCCCTCTTCTTACACTAATAATGGCTCTTATCTGAATTATAACCATCAATTTTGAAGAGCTGAGCGGCAAATTTAAGAGTAACACCACGTTTCAAAGGATTCCACGGCCGCTCATATACGCATACAGTATTGAATCCTCTCCAACAGGCTGTTTTCAAACCCCAGTATTCAATTGTCTAAGTGGGGTATACTATGCTACCATCCCCATAGCCTAGGACCGTTGCAAATGCAAGTTGCTTTGAAATTTCTGCGGAAGATGTTGGTGTCATTCAATTGTGCTCCGAGCTCACTGCTACACCTAAACTGTACACCCATACGCAAAATTAGGATTTAAACACTTCACCATTTTTCACTGAGACTCCAATGGTTCAATATGATAGAGAATGGATTCGAAGTTCATGTTTTGACTGTTGCTGTTAGAAGTCATTGAAATTACTACTTTGAGTACGTTGCATTCAGTAACATTATAACAAATAATAACCAAAGGAGTCTCTGATGTCTGCTTTCACACCTCCCATCGAGAAACATCCTGTTACGAGTTGGAATTTGGACATGAATCAGTGAGTAATAGTATCTACTTCGTGGCATTTACATCTGTCAGTTTTAAATGTCTTGACAAGGAAGAACCAGGGAGCTCAGTAATTTTAGTAATGTTCATACCTTCAATGCAATAGACGGCAAATAGATGGCAAAAATAAAACATTCCTGAACTATAAACTTAAGATGCAGGCGCAAAGCCAACAACATGCTGAAGGGTGCGAAATAGTTTTCTGGGGGAGAAATATTTCGTATATTACAAAAATTAATTGAGGCAATTGGAATTTTCAATTTACAGGGAGTATTTTGTTCTTGCGGGGTGCAAATCTAGTCGAAAAGCCTACAAAAATGATTGACGAGGCCGATGATCGAGTCAGAAAAGAAAAGACATTGATAGTGAAGGCGCTGGAAGCTTATGGTGGCAGTGATTTACGATTCTCTCTTCTTCTTCTGTCTCCGATATTCCCGAGGTTGATTTTACAGCGACAGTCCTTGTATCACCGAGTTGCTTTTTAAGAAATTTCCTACCAGAAGTTCCATCAATGGCATCGAGCTTCTTGAGGAAGTTACATAATTGAAAGTGACCCTTCATGCAGTGCTTGGATGTTTCTTTTAGGTAAGCCTAACCCCTATCCCAGTGGCCATGAGCCAAAACCTTAAAAAGAACCAGGGGTGGCATGCTGTTTTATCAACGTGGATCAGGTATCCGGTCCTTTATCCCTGTATTTCGGAACTGAGTCATGACTGCGATGCTGGTAAATGTGGATCTTTCCAGTACAATTAGGTTACATAGTTTTTCAACGAATCTCCACCATAGAGTATGTGGCATTTTTCTTATTGGCAACTACGTCTTCTGTAAAGCTGCGGCTTCACTCCATGCAACCGATTCATCAACATTTAGTCCGGTCTCCAAAACCCCTTTTTACGTGAATCTTGCAATTTCGTCCAAAGTTTATTTTTATCATTGATATTTCTTTTTATGGTACTCAGTACAACAAAATCTCTACTGGACTTTTGACAAGTAGCTGGACTAAACATCAAGCTAACTTATCACCGATTACTCAATCGGCGATTCCCGACGAAAGCGGTCACATGAAGCTGCGGCTACACATGCAACTAATTCGTCGTAAGTCTGCAAAACAGCCGACTCACGACCGTCGGGAATGAGATGTTCCCGATGCACGATCGATTAGTTGCATTTGTAACATACCCAAAAACTAGTTACTGACTTGTCACAGTCGAGTTTTTACAGTGGCGGACTGGCCACACGGGCATTCGACCAATGTCCGGTGGGCCGGTGGGCTAGGGAGCCTGGTAAAAATTCAGCCCATTTTCACAATAGTTAATAGAATAGAGACGAACTATGCAGTATGCAGAAACTTATTTGCAACTGTGGGAATCAGCTCATGAAATCACCTTGACCATGTTATTCGTAACAGAAGAACGTACTACTGGCAACACGTCCGTGCTAATATTTTCGCACAAGTACGGTGACCAAGGTCAGCGTGACTCGGATCAGCAATGCACACCCACACAGCCCAGGAAATGCCATTTCCTGCAATCTGGAGGCCAAATTTTGTTTTGTATGCTACGTGTCAATCATGGCGGCGCTTCGCTTAGATAGTTAATCGTTACCTCAATTTTCTTATATTATAGATATGTATATATATATATATATATGTATATATATACATTGTGTAAAAGAGCACCAAACCAGTAAAAACACAGGAGAAAGCGAAAAGACTGGTCAAACATGTGGATTTAGCTTTCGGGACCTCCGGTCCCTTCTTCAGAAGCACGTTTAAACAACTAAATAGATAAAACGATAGAACAGAAGCATTCAAACGGAGAAGAAAGCCAGTAAAAACGGTCAAAGGGTCAAAAGGTCAAAAGTAAGAAGTATATATATATATATAATATTATCAACAGCTCAAATGGAAATCAAAAGCACGATAGATGGCATGTGTAGACGACGGATTTCTGTTTTACCTGTGCCTCGTGAGCGACGATTCAACACAAAGTCTATATCCTAGCTCACTGTTACCTTCCAGTATTAATCCAATCGATATTCTGCACATTTCGCCACTAGCCACAACTTGGCTTCACAAAGGCAAAGTACGGCAATACGCCAGACTTTGCAGCTATTAAAAAGAAACAGGATTCCATTCACAGAAAAATAAGTGCCACTACGCAGGCTCAAAGCCATACATACCCCAATATTTAAAAGCACTGGGAGATTTGCGTCAATCCATTTTGTTTCCCGAGTTGCGTGCCTATGAGAGGAAGCTAAATCTAAAAGATTTACTTGTGTAATCAAGTTTCACTACAGAGTCGGACGAAACAGGAGGGTACAATGATATTTAACTGTATACCCTTATAGCTGCATTATAAATCTTATGACAAACCCAGCCAATGTTTTAAAGGCTACTACTGATGAAGTTCCGCCGTATACAGCAAGAGAGCAGAAACCAGGCGCATAGCCAAGGGGGGTTGGCATATTTTTGGTATTTTTTAATGATTTCTTATGATGTCGCTATAGTAACTCAAAATAGAAAAAGTTAAGATGCAACTTACAAGGCCTGGCAAGTGCCATTTTCAGCGATCTAGGAGGCATTTCGGCCAAAATTAAAACTATGGTGGCGCTACGCTTAGATAGTTTGCCTACAGGCTTCGCCCCCTCCTTGGCAAATTTCTGGCTACGCGCCTGACAGAAACCGGTCTAGTTGGTTTTAATAAAACCACCCAAATGTCAATTTGAGAACGACTCATGTTCCTCCAAAAGAGTGGAATTCCTGAATGCTTTTGCTTTTATCATGTATAACATGATCAGACATTCTTCCCTTAAAAATATAACAGTTCAACGACTTGGTAACGTCAGATAGTGACCCCCCCCCCCGCCATTCAATGCTTGGAAATATAAATAAAATCCAGTGTAAAACATATATCTTTGTCTATTTTTAACTACGTTTCTAAATTTCCTTAGTTTAACAAGGATTGCTTCTGGAAAATTGTTATTTTAAAGGATTATTGTAACCTACAAAATTGAGAAATATAGCATCACTTTGTATCTATGCATTCCTTAAGTAAAAAAAAAATTACCCCTCCCCTTAGACCCCTCCCCCAGGACGGCGATCACTCCGTAAGTAACATGTCAATGAATGATGGGCCGGTCTAGGTGAATAATGCCCGGGCCGGTTCTAGGACCCAGTCTGCCGCTGAGTTTTTATCTGTCGCCGACGGCGACGTGTTGTAGCAGATTCAAAAATCGAATCTGTACACCAATCGGTTGGATATGTAGCCACATTTGAGTTGCCGACTCGCCATATGTAGCCGTATTCAACAACTCAACTAAATCGTCGGCAATACAGTAGCACAAGCTGGCACCTGATAGAAACACTCCTATCCCCTTTGTGTAGGCCTAGAATCAGGGGCGTCAATAGCAGGGCACAAGGGGCCTTGCTCCCAAACCAAAGTATCGGGCAACACATCATTGTCCCTAATTATACTAGAAAAATTTGCAACATTGAGTTGATCTAAATATAATGGATTTCTTTAATTTGCAATGTATTGTAAGCTGTGTTTTTTCATCGCGTTTCGCGTTAACCTATTATATACGCCGTCTCATTATTACTTCATTAATACTTAAACAGTGCTTCTTGTAGATGGCTTAATGTTTGCTCTAATGCTCATAATTTTGTAGGTACTACGGAGCTTCCTGTGATATCTCCGTTTAACTTTACGACCTGGGCGTTGTCCCTAGACCCCTCAAGATCCCTATATGGCGGGACCATGTACACCATAGAGCTTTAAGTCAGGGGTCTTCAAACTGCTTTGCTTGCTGGCCCCAACTCTCTTCTTCGGAATCTTGGTGGCCCTCAAATTGACGGGTCGGTGAGGGGAGTTTGATTTGACACGGTTATGCAGTGTGTTAATTTAACAAATACTATTTTCACTGAGATTTTTATTAATACCTCAAATTCAGTATATTATAATGGCACACGCGGTTGCTGGGGACGTAACACCTGACCGATTAGCCGCGTGTGAACAGTGGCGTACCCAGAATTTCTCTCAAGGGAGGGGGCATGCAGTATATTGTGTGATCGACGGCCTGGGAGAGGGGTTTAAGGGGACTGGGTGCCGCCTCCCCTTTGAAAATTTTTGAAAAATTGGGTGTGCTTACTTGCAATTTGGTGCCACATAAGCTACCTTCTGAAGTAAAATTTGTTACAAACTTTACGTATTTTTAGAAACTAAAAAGAAAAAAAATTGGCATCAATGAGGGGGACATGAGGGAACATCCCCTCCCCTTTGAAAATTTTTGAAAAATTGGGTGTCCTTACAGTCTAAATGAAACAAAATTGGCATCTGTGAGGGGGCATGGCCCAATGGGCCCCTGTGTACGCCACTGCGTTTGAAGTACCTGTAATATGTGTCAGATCACTAGCTCTTAGATTAGAATCACTCCCATTGCTTATTTTAATGAGAAATTTGGCAATGATTTTTTTCGCTCCGGAATCCTTTTCGCGACCCTCCCAAATATTTTCGTGACCCTCAAAGGGTCGCGACCCCTAGTTTGCAGACCCCTGCTTTAAGTGAAGACAAAGACGATGAGGGGGTTGGGGTGCTCCCTTGGATGGCGAAGCAAGGGGCCAGCGGGCTCCGTAAGCGTTAAGACTGGGGCCGGAGGGTCCTCCCCGGCAAATTTTGCAACGAAAAATATGATGAACATGTAGCCTAATGTTCTGACATACAAAGATCAAAGAAGGGCGTGTTATTGCGCATTATGGCCACTTTGTGGCATTGGACTCTAGGGAGTCGAGGTCAAAGGAATCATTTGTCAGGCATTTTCTGATATCTGGCTATTAAAATAATTTGCAGCACGGTACAAATTTTGTAATGAACGTTATACTAGGAGGGAATGTAACATGGATTACCACTCCATTTTGTCTCCATTTTAAGCACTGATGCGAGAGCACAGGGGATACTATTTAGTATCTTTTAATCCCTGGTTAAGTCGGGTTACTTATCTTTATCAAACGCCCCCTGCAGCCCCTAAGCATCTATCGCCCCTGGGTGCACAGTCGCCTCCGACCCTGGTATAAAGAAACAGAATTCGCCATGATGATGTTTCTCCCAATGCGTCGACAACTATATGTAGCAGGAAAAGTGCCCAATATGGTTGTATATGTGGCCGCTCTCGTCGGGAATCCAAGGGTTGGCGATTTAGAAATCGGCGATAAATTAGTTCGATGTGTAGCCCAGCGACTTGTCGAATCGCGACGGATCGGTTGCATGTGTAGCCGTACCTTAAACAACTAGATCGGTCACAGTCCCTGCTACACATGCTGATTCATAGAAACAGAATGACGAATTTTTGTTTCTCCTACACCCCAGTCCGCAGAATATTCATGCGCTTGTATATGTCATCAGCGGAGATATTCAAAAGGTTCAGGTGACACATATAGACCAATCATCCAGTCACTGACGAAAAAATGGTGCGGTCGGAAAGTCTTCAAGAATGGTGGGGATGGGGAGGGGGCTGAACTCGGATTAAGCTTCATAGTTGTTGGTATTTTTAGGGTAATTATGGGCAGTTTTAAGGCACCCTGAACCCTTCAAAC
Organism: Holothuria glaberrima; assembly: GCA_009936505.3. Classification (NCBI taxonomy): domain Eukaryota; kingdom Metazoa; phylum Echinodermata; class Holothuroidea; order Aspidochirotida; family Holothuriidae; genus Holothuria; species Holothuria glaberrima. The sequence goes on from WURT03143421.1 coordinate 9,123, forward strand.
TGAAAACTATTAGGGTTGCAGCCCCAACCCTTTCCACGGCCCTGACGGCCCTGGAACATGGGTATAACGATTCACTCTGAAAATACCCTGGTTAGATTTAACCAGTATTGTGGTCACAAATTAACCAACCGTTTCCTGGTTAAAGTGACCGCGGAAGTCTGGTTAAATTTTACCAGGAAAATGTTAATATTTGACCGGGATTTAAAATCATTCATTAAATTCACTAGTACAGTGTAATTTTGACCCGAATTTCTTGGTTATTTTAACCAGAAAAAGGTTGGTTAACCTGTGACTATAATACTGGTTAAATCTAACCAGGGCGTTTTAAGAGTGTTGAACTATCCTGCAATGTTTGCTTACATAGCCTCAATTAACATTTGCACTTTGAACATGCCTTCTTTTACCAGGGGGTTGCAACGCTCTGCTTATACATTGATCACATTTTCCTTTTTTGTTACTGCGAAAATCTGATCTGAAGCTCCTTTTCTTCCCATCATGCCTCACACGTAGGTATGCGCACCTCATACGTAGGTATGTGCATTAGCATAACCAGGTGGTAGCTGTCTTGTGGACAAAGGAGTAAAATTTGGTTGGCAAAATGTTTTTGCAGTCTATGCCCACCTGTTCTCAGTGCCAATGACAGATAAAAGGGGAAAGGAACTCCCGTTACGTAATCGCCTGTGTAGACAAAATTGTTGGCAGTGGGCTAAAATTATCAGAGAAAGAGTCTGAAGGTCTCCCAACCAGCGGTGATAGGACACTTACGTTTCAGCTCTAAGAGAGCAAGGTTACGCTTATTTCGAGAGGTGCACCCAAAAATTCTGTTTTTCCGAAGTTCTGTTTTTCTATGTTCGAGACGGGGTAGACCAGTCGTTGCCAAGACGTACTGTTAGAAATAAACAGTACATTTTTGCAACCGCCTTAATTGTTCCCTGTGCACTTATGCTGTGGTGCTACCTGCAGGAGACCTATAGAAAGGGGTGCATTATTTCTATGATGTTTATATTCTCTACCGACGTTTAGCTGTTGGAGCGAAGGCTCGGACCCACCACCTATCTTCTACCAGTGTGTTTGCGAGTGTTTATTCGTGCTGTGTGACGCCATTAAAGACGGTAAGCCGTATTTTTGTTCTTTACGTAATTTTTTAATTTAGTCTGTAAGCGAATGGTGGATTGAATGTTGTAGCCTTGTTTCATGCATCCGAGAAAGTTATTCCTATATTTGTTGTAAAATTGGCGTGTTTGATTGAGTGTACTGGGAATGTTCATGTATTAGAAATGAGTAACTAGTCGTATGTTTCACTGTCGGGGTGGTAGCTTGGTTTAGAATGCAATGTACGAAGATATAAAACTGGGACGAAATTCACGAAAAAGGGTAAGGAGATATGGGAAAGAAAAGCCATTTAAATACTTTATACATCAGGTGTATGCATTTGTTTGTCCATGTACAGGCTTTTGGGGATGGCTGGACTTACCGTAACAATTGACGGCATCGCAACGCTCTTTTAGATGCTCCATTTTCAAGTTGAGCCACGTACTGTTCGACGTGCTACCCGTTGACGACCCGTGACTATACTGCAGGACCCCTATTGATTAATCTATTCAGTGTTAAACCACGTGACTTAATTTATAGTTTGTGCCTACTCGCATTGAACTGATGAACTGATTTATATTTAGTGAGGATGAAATTTTAATATGCGGAGCAATAGCCAATATAAATTACAAGGTCTTACTCTTACACTATATAGGGAGTGTGCTTATTGAAATAATTTAAAAGGGAAATATCCTCATTCCAGACAGTTCTAATTCTCCCAACTAAGTTGTAGCTCAGCCCATAACTGTCTTTAGCTTCTCCTTGTGCTTAAAGCAGGGGCGGATCCAAGGGGGCCCGGGGGCCCGCCCCCCCCCTTTTTTGAAAATCCTGAAAAAAATTTTTTACCGCGTTTGAGGGAACATGCAATTGAATGCATTTAAAACATCATGATGGTATTCAAACTGTGACTAAATGTGATTCAACCAGAGTATTATTTTCTTTTATATTCTTTC
>WURT03143432.1:0-11166 GCA_009936505.3 Holothuria glaberrima
CGGCATTGCCGTATATAGCTCAACAGGCAAAGTAACTACAATATCTCATCCTCCTCACGGAGCGATGAGATAATAAAACAGACTGCACGGGTGGCGCCGGGATTTCCCTGACAGGGACTCAGTGAGCCACCCGAAGCCCCGATAAAGGTGAAAGGTCGGCTGAAGCAAAAATTCTGGGTGCTCGGAGTGCGCCAAAACTTCTGTGTTGTAATTTAATAAAACTGCAAAATTTGGATTTTTACTGAAAGGGAATTATTAAATTATTAAAGAATTCAATTTAGGCCTTTAAAAAAATGTTGGGCTCTATTGAGAAATATTTGAAAAATTTGGTGCTTATTAAAGAATCTCCTTTTCTCGCTAGTTACTACTTTCTTGCGTCTGACAATCGAAAGATCATAGACACACACTTTGTGGAGTAGCTTTGAAAACATCTTAGGCAAAGGCCGGATAAATCCCATCCCTCTCGTTAAACTCACGCATGGATTCTGCCATTGGTAACAAAATGTGATCAATAGCAGATGTGACCACACATCAAGGATAACATACATTGTATTGTATACTTTCGTCTGCCCGACTAAATGACAAACATTTTATGTGACAAAACCAAGAAAAAAACGAACCCGAATGACGTTCAGAAAAGTACTGTGTAGGCTACATAAGTTTACGTAAATAGTAGGTGGCATTTAAGTCAGTAAGTAAGCCAGCTGTTTGGGTGCTCAGATTCATAATTTGGAAGAAAACCTGCCTACCAACTCCACGGCGTTCGGAAAGCCTTAAAGTTTGAGGATCGTTGCAAACATATTCTGTAGAATCATGAGGGGATGAATTTGTACACGGGCCCACCTGGTCGAGGGGGGGGGCTTAAAAAATACGTTACCAATGTTTTGTGGGGTCAAGTGGGGAAACAACCACATCCTCCATCGGTACGCCGTGGGGATTTCAATTGTTCGCTGAACAGACCTTAACCTAACACACACACACACACACATGCACACGTACACACATCCCACCATCTCTCCCGTTCCCCATCTGGTCCCCAAATTAGCGTGGTGCAAGTAGGTTACGGGGTCGGATTGTCAAGCATCTATGATAACTGAATTATAGCAAAGATTAGTAAAGGCTTTAACGTGGGATTTTAGATTTCAGAACCTCTACATCTTAGGTGATGGTTGGTGTTGCCTATTTTGTCACCACCGATGAGCACTTACTTCCAATAAAAAATATTTTAATTACAAGACAACTACAGCTGGGAAATTAATTTGTGTCTGACCTGACACGTCATCCATAGAATACAAGGATTTGGGGCTGTTTGATATAAATTATTATGACTTCACATACTACTCGCTAACTTAGGGAGAGATTACACTGTGTTTTGTGGATTTGCACATGATGCCGATCATAAAAAAAACCTCTTCACTAGGCTTATTCCATTATCAGGTATTTTATGTCATCTCTTAGCTATGACATGATGCAACCTTGCTACTGTATTGATGAGTGAACAGCGTGGATATCGCTGCAATAAAATAAAAAAAACCACTGCTCTGAATTTCGTCAACTGATCAAGACGCCTAGTAAACTTGCGTAGGCTTAATATGAGATAACTTCGCATGCGTGTAATGTGATCAATTAACAATTTATTCTCCGGGTAGCAAAAGGTAAAACTTGAAACACTCTAGGGATTTACCCCTGACACCAGTCTTCGATTTCCTCCAAAATTTGGATAGCAACAATTGTTATGCAATATTTTTTTGCATAGCAGTTCTCCAGTATTGAGTAGCAGTTTTGTAATTGCTAAAAAAATGGGTCCAGTAATGATCACCATTGTAGCAATGAAAGTGAAATATTTAATGTTTATCTATCGATTCGAGTTATATTCATCTTATAAGGTATGCATCTGCATACCTTAACGAATTGTGTGTTTATAGTGTAGTCCCCTCATAATCTTCATTGCGGATCGCCATCTGTTAATTATCATTGAGTGTTGTGTTAGCCACTTGGCCAAGGTATAATGTCTGCAATACAGTGCTCAAAATCTTATCGTGCTTCGGGAATTGAACCCGAGGATGCTGCGTCGATCAAGACAACAGTGAATTATCAAATCGATGTGGTTAATAAATTGGAATCATTTATAAATAAAATATAAAGCCACAATCATGCCACATCTGTATCCACATCCTATATAACGGTAAAGGCTTCAAATTTGAATATACTACAGTGTGTTAGGCTGCAAATTTCACAAGTGTAAATGGAAGAATATAAAATTAGACATCGTTTGAAGATCTTCAAAAAAAAAAAAACAAACAAACAAACAAACAAAAAATGACGGAATAGACTCCAAATTTATTTATACTAAAGTGCTTTAGGCTGCAAATTTCACTATTGACATGTATAAATGGAACAAAATGAAATTAGCCATCGTTTGAAGATCTTCTCATTGAATTTTGTGAGCCCCAACATTGCACCTTTTTCTTTTCTAGGTGACACTATATATAATACAATCGTGTTGGTGTGTCGTTAAATTTCATCTAACTAACTAACTATAGTGTAATGATCTTTAGGATTGAGTTCTGTGAATGTGATCCCATACCGGACTGGACTTTTGCATCGTACAATGTGAAACGCAGTCCTGAAAATGTTTCGCAGTTACTTCATTTTGAATCACATTTCGCAATGGGATATCGGGGAAATCGAAGACTGCGTGACACCAATCTGATTTCTAGGCCTAAGAATCTAGTCATACAACTATATATATATGTGTGTGTGTGTGTGTGTGTGTGTGTACCTTGAAGGGCTGGACTGACGCAAGTTACGCTCGTGTCAGTCTTGCCATTCAGTCTTGAAACCTACTCTGAGCTGCCTTGATGAGATCTAACAAGATCGAAACAGTTCTGTCTGCAGACTAAGTAATATATATATATATATATATATAAATGTATTTATATATATTTCCTCATTTTGTGAGTAAGTAAGACTGTATGATTGCATTAAACATCCATTTTCTGTCTTAGTAATTTTGTTACTCGGTACTTAAGATTTGAAGTCATGGAAACGGGTCTGTTTCATAGTGACAAACGTGACCTTATCATCCCCTGCATGGCCGTGTTAAAAGATCATGTTTTTTCCATATCCATAATTAAAAATTTAATCTTTAGGTGGAATGGTTTTTCAAATTTTAATTATCATGCTAATACCACAGTTTTTTTTCAAAATGCTGTGAAAATCACTGTTTTAAGCTGTTCGTTATTTTTTTCAAAATACTGTGAAAGTCACTGTTTTAGGCTGGTTGTTAATTTTTCAAAATACTGTGAAAGTCACTGTTTTAAGCTGTTCGTTATTTTTTTTCAAAGTACTGTGAAAGTCACTGTTTTGAGCTGTAAGGGGAGTTACAAACCTGACTTGTTACAACACTTAACCAAGTTGTGTGAGAAACCGAGCCATTTTCCAATACACCATCGATAACCTCGTTATACATGTAGTATTTCTAATCATCAATCGGAATGCCTAAAGGTTGAGTGATTCCTTGCCAAAAAGAATGCTTTGTTGCACTGAGGTTTATAAAATATTCTTCTTGAGATATCATGTTTTACGAAGTTCTCCCAATTTGACCTTTGGTGACCTCACATGATCTTTGAACTCCACCAAAATCGAATCAGCAAACCATAATAAAACCAGAAAGCCAAAAGGCTTGGTGATTCCTTGCCATTTGATATATTGTAAAAAACATGAATCGCCCACATGACAAGCATGAGATCCCAAACAATAATCATACTTGGAATATCCTGTTAATAAAATCAAAATCTTGTGACCCAAAATGACCTTTCACCTCCTCTTAAAACAATAGAGATCACTTACCCTATATGGCCATGAACATGCTAAATATGAACAATTCACAGGCTAAGTATGAGATCCCTCACAGTTATCCTCCTTAAAATATCATGTTTACAAGGTTTTGACCTTTTGTAAACCCAAATAATCTTTGACCTCCACATGGGGATCATATACTCAATATTAGTAATCCACACGCTAAGTATGAGATCCCTCACCGTTACCCTTCTTGAGATAAAGATTTAAAAGGTTTGACGATTTGCCCTCTGGTGACCCCAAATGACCTTTGACCTCTACCAAAAAACAATGGGGATCATCTACTCAAAATGGGCAATCCACATGCTAAGTATGAGATCCTTCACAGTTACCCTTCAAGAAATATTATATTTACAAGGTTTTGACCTTGTGACCTCAGGTGACCTCAGGTGACCCCAGGTGACCTTTGACCTCCACTAAAAACAATTGGAATCATCTACTCAATATGGGCAATCCACATATTTAGTATGCGATCCCCGTAGTTACTCTTCTTGAGATATAGTGTTTACGAAGTTTTGATATTTTGACCGCTGGTGATCCAAATGACATTTGACCTCCATGACAAACAATAGGGAACATGTACTCAATACGAGCTATCCAGTTGCGAAGTATGAAATCCCTCACAGTTACTCTCCTGGAGATGTTGTGTCTACAAAGTTTGACCTCTTAACCTCTTGTGACCTCAAATGACCTCTGACCTCCACGAAAACTATAGGGATCATCTACTCAATATGGGCAATCCACATGCTAAGTATGTGATCCCTCGATCTCACCCTCCTTGAGATATCGTGTTTACAAGCAAAGCGTCACATACACTTTACATACAATCTGAAGACCTTTTTGTTAGTTCTTTTGTGTTTTCTTCCTTAAAGGCATTTTCCAGAGAAAAAGTTCAGTAAGTTTTAAAAAATGCAGAAAATTTTTCTCTTTGAGGAGGTGAAAACTGCATCTCAATAACTTGCAGCGTTTCGAAGATACAAATTTTCACAGAACTGCAATTTTTCCTCAAGATGAAGTGCATTATGGGAAATCTGTGATGTCATCGCGGCACATTAATTTGCGGAAGAATTGAATTTCTTTATGATATTAATGCCGCTGTAGGGAATATTTAGCAACTTTGTTTGTTATGCCCTACATATGGTGTAGATTTGTGCTAAATCTATATGGAAACGTATTCAAACATTACAACAGTATCAAATTTCAAGGACAAACAGGACATTCAATTATACAGAAAAACAAATGGAATCTGAGGCAATGTGCCCATTAAATATAAGTCTGTAACACTGATGAGAATTGGAGGTATTTTTGACAAAAATAAACACTCTTTTATATGAGATATCTCGAGTTAGGAAAAAAGTATTGCTACGGGGTTTGGAGGGCACGTATTGGAAAATTTTTCTCTTTCACGTGAGACCTTTGTGAAATGCCACTGGAAAATGCCTTTAACCCTAACTTAATACACTATCTATTGTTAAACTTCCAAGGACTTGAGAAATCTGTTGAATTTCCTTCTAAGGACCTGAAATCCATTGTTTAGGTCCTCAATCTGAATGCCAAACAAACTCACACACACATACACACACACGACATCACCATCGCATAGATTCCTTGAGCCTTCGGCAAGGAATCAAAAATTAACTGAAAACAAGGAAGTTTCCTATGGGATGCGTTCCCTGGCCGTTTGTGAGAGAAACCGAGCACTTTCCACTACACCTTCGACAAAATCGTTATAAGCTACAGATAGCGTTTCTAATGTCATAGTCACAGCATCCTCCACATGTGTTCATATTTGGGACGATAATATAAATTACACTTTCCAATTACTGTAAAAGTTGTGCTTTTGAAAAAACGTATGTTGTCTCTATAATTTTTCTTTGGAAAGGTACAAAACTCAGCCCTAACTTTCGGCGGTGATGAAACGGCACAATTCGGAGGTACCGTCTACTGTCTATTCAGTTTACGAGGTTTCAAACTTTCACCTCTGGTGACCTCAATTAACCTTTGACTCCCGACAAAACTCATAGACTCTCTCTTAAAATGACAAAACTATATACCACGTATGAAAAGTATCCATCTTCATAGTCTTGACATATCATTTTTTCAAACTTCGATTGACCTCAAATGACCCCCGCCCTTGACTTTAAGGATAGTTATTTTTCCCAAGACGATAAATCTTCATACGAAGTATGAAATGTGTCCATCATTGCTGTCTTTAGCTATCGTGCTTACACGCAGTTTTTACGCATCATTTTCGTATTTTCACCTCAGAACTCATATGACGTTTGACCAGTTTACTAAAAACAAGATTCATTTTCTGACAATAGTGCACCCTCATGTCAAGAATGAAAAAAATCCACGCTGTTTACAAGATTTGTGGTTTATGACAACTTGTGACGTCACATTACCTTTGACCTCCAACAAAAACAGTACCTAGGGATCTACCTCTAAATATGGGAAATCCAAAGCCAAGTATGAGAAGTATCCATACATACCCCCCTCGCACCCCACACATATATACATACACTCACTAGCATGATGCATAGATTCCTTTCTCCTTCAGCAAGGAAGCAAAAAGTAGTATACATAAACTATGAAGTGCAGCTATAAAACCGTCTCGAATACAGAAAGATGGTGCCGAAAAAGGGGGTAAGGGACTGAGTCTGAAAAAACCCTCGGCTCTGTGCCTGTATTATTATAAAATGAGTACAACGATGAATGTACAAGTGCAAGCACCCTCTTGATCACTAACCAGAGTGGAAAAAATTAACATAAACAGAAAAAGCATTTTTCGATGTAATTTATAAGAGTTCTTTGTCCACTAGAACCTGCGGCCGGCAAACTCCATCCCTCATGCATGATAACCATGGCTTTAGCCAGGATTTTAAAGTAGGGTGTCTCACTTGTCACTGATTCATCTGGCACTATCCATCTGGCGCCATCAGTTTTTGCCACATAATTAGCGTAAAAAGCATGCTCACGAAGCTGTAAAAAAACCTACTGCGAGCCTCCTTCAATTTTTTAGGCATCCAAAAATCAAAAATAAATGATTAAAGTAACAAGGTTATGCTATAGATTTCGGCGGGGACAAATTTGGTTTGAAATATCAATGAGTTTAAATTATGTCTAAGCTAAGTGATGTCAAATCAACTCAATTTGAAAGGCTAGACCAAGCCATCTATGGAAGTCTCAAGAGCCGTCCTGCTCAAATTTGGCGGTCTCACATTCAAATTTAGCCGTCTCAACGGCGAGACGCATCGCTGACTAAGGCCAAGTTGATGATAACTCTTAAGTAACGTAGGTGCACCGACTTATGTCACAGAGTTAGTCCAGTTTCACTCAAGGCCATATTGCCTCAGATTCTCTAGTCCCTTGCTATTCCTCAAAAGTAAATGCAAGATTGACCTTTGTAGTGTATTTCAATGTAGGTGCTTTAAGGTGTGTCATACATTGGTGGAGAAGACTAAGTTATTAAATCTTCCACAAAGCTGTTTCAAAGGTATATACTGGGAATAAGCCTATTTGAAGTTAAAGGGCTTTGCCACAGACAAAATTCCGCGGGGTAAAAACATGTAGAATTTTTCTCTTTTAGGGGATGAAAAACGCATCACAGTAGCTTGTTGCGTTTGGAAGATATGAATTTTCAAAGAAATGCAATTTATTTTTCTTAACATGAAGTGCATTATGGGAAATCTGTGATGTCATCGCGGCACATTAATTTGACAAAGAATTGAATTTCTTTATGATACTGATGTCACTGTAGGGAATAATTGGCATCTTTGTTTGCTATGCCCTACATATGGTGTAGATTTGTGCTAAATCTACACGGAAAAATATTCAAACATCCCAACAGTATCAAATTTCAAGGACAAACAGGGCATTCAATTATAAAGAAAAACAAAGGAAACCTTAGGCACTGTGCCCACTTTACATTACAATCTGTGACCTTGATGAGAACTGGAGGTATTTTTGACAAAAATAAGCACTCTTTAATATGAGATATCTCGAGTTAGGAAAAAAAGTATTGCTATGGGGTTTGGAGGGCACGACTGGACTTCTTCCTCTTTAACATGAGACTTGTGAAAAGCCACTGGAAAATGTCTTTAATGTATTAATATATGCATATATTACTACATATTCAAATGAATTTACCACTAGGAATATCAAAGTAGGCCTATATGTATGCATATATGCATGCATAAGTACGAACACAATTAAGTGTATGTATATGTACATAATCAAATATGTAAATACCGTATGTATAAACTGTATCAAAATCATGAACGAATATGTGAATCCTCTTATTGCGGATGTGCCATGCTGAAATCACAAATTTCCACTCAGTCAGTGCTCACGTGAATAAAATTCCCTTCATCCATTTTCTAAAAGCATCGAATGTAGTCAACAATGCTTTGAATCCTGAAACAGCCTCTTGCACCACCCCAGATACATTTTGTAATGCCCATGTATTTGTAATTATTATTGGTGATTATACTTTGGTTGTCATATGTAGCTTAGTGGAATATGAGCCTACATTAGTGCAGCATCTATCACACAGCAGTGTACTAAGCAGACAATGGCCTTGAATAATCACATGGGGCCATTCTCCAGGCGTTCCAAAGACATGTTATTTTTAAGCTGGAGGAGTAAACTTTACATGGAGAATTTTAGTATCTCTGGGAAGAAGAAAATGGGCCTTTAATATTTAAGATCTATTACCTTAATAGTAATAGTGCAAGCAAATGTATACAAATGTACTAATTACAAGTCTGTATATAAAACATCAGCTTTTAGTGACTCTACCATGTATTCATAGCTCACTGTAACTTAAGGGTAACACGCATAAAGATGAGGGAACACACATAAAAAACACAGAGGGTTGGGAGAAGGAGGTCCTTGCCCCGTAATTCTTTAATATATCTGGACTGGCAAATAATCAAATCATGAGTTTTGCCTTGCAAAAGGTAATTTTTTGCCCTGAAGTTGACAATTTGAAATTGACAAATTATTTTGTGCACTGGGTCTTCTGACAGCCCATCTACCGCGGAATAACTCTTGGCAATGAACAAATCCCCTTATAGATGGCGCCCTACACACTTCCTAAGCAGCTTGCTATAAGTCGCCCTTGCTTCATTGATGCCCCACTAGCTGGAAGCCTAGAGAGCACGGAGAGGCTACATACAACAATGGCATGTGCCACTGGTTACAAGATTGAACACAACAGGCTCCAGAACACGAAGCACCGACCACAAAACACCAACACGAAAGTTCCCCCAACAAGGAAGCTTGTAGGAATCGAGACTCACCTGAGTGGATTGGTAATAGGTCCCCTGAGTACCGGTGTCTCGACCTGAAGGCCAGTTCCAAGCGTCTACAAGCCCCATATGACAGTAAAGCTTGATAGGTATGAGTAGTTAGTACATGGTGCAGATAACCTGACATGCTCTCTCGTGATGCCCTCCTGGGGTCTGACGTTCCTGGGCGGCGGGAGAAAGGAGAGGTAAGTAGGGTTCATAGATTCCCAAACCAGGTATTGGGGAATCTATTTCCCTCCTACTTACCTCCCCTATTACTACTATTGGACAGACTAGCACTGTGATGGAGGCAGGCTGGCAGGAACTGAGGATAAGCGTTCTGGCTGAGTGGTTCAGCATCTGCTGGCAGAACTGGTGGAACTGGGCGAGCCAAACACAGGAGTTGGAAGAGCCCGCTGAGAACGGATATTGGTACCTCTGGAAAGGACTGATTTGGCAAAAGACCGTTCTGCCATAACTGTGTCTGTCAGGTAGTGTGCGACAAAGGATGATGGGGCACAAATAACCTCCTCCAATGAAACCCCGGCAAACCAGGCCTTCGACATGGCAAAGGCCCGTAGGTCATGGGCCCTGGTTGGCTCTGGTGACTGGACATTAGGCTGAATCAGCGACCTGATCCATCTTGACAGGGTATCTTTAGGTGCGAGGGAATGGGGGACCCCAGAAAGGATGAAGAGACGGTCGCCAGTCCTTGGAGGTTTGGTCTGTGAGGTGAACCCACCTGCCTAAAATATCCAAGGTGAAATGCTAACTCCACTACAAACTTTTCTATTAAGGAACAAAAGGGCAACCATCTCTTATGGGGGAAGTACTTATCAATGACAATATAATGAAGAAGGACACTACTTTTGAAATGGATGACAGAAGAACATATTCATTTCAAACTTCTGCAAAATTGTAACTATGGAGCAAAGTAGTCTTGTGGGGCGACACCTCTTCCCGACCCCATCCCAATATGTGCCGTGTTGACATAAGCAACCAAAGGCTGTACCAAATAATCAAACAGCCCTTTACATTTACAAATAATAACACTATTTCCAAAAGACTGCCATATCATTATAGCTACTTTGCAGTTTTCTTTTCATCAGACCTTCCGTTCCTGACTGCATTTCACTAAGGGTAATGGCACTAAGATCTGAAATAAAATGCTGCATTGATGATATTTAATCAGAAGGAAAATAAATCTTAGCGGCAAGAGTAGGTGTTCTCTTTAAATCTGGCAAGCCATTTAAGACTGGGCTGTAACCTTAAATACTTATTCAGTTTGTTTATAATTAATCTTTCTGAAGCAAACAGATTACGTCAACCTCCATAGTGACCTGCTTAGCAGTCAGCAACTAGTGCATGTACAAACTTGTAAGCTCTTAATTGCCAGTCCTGGATACATGGAAATTCTGGCTCCGATTTTATGAGCATTCACGGTTCTTTCTCTTCATATTTTAAACCTATCTGTTTATCTCTTGTAACATCAACTTGAGCGTTTGTCAACTTCAAGTGACTGCCTAGAACATCCATCTTTTGGCAGCTGATAATAAAATAATGATGAAGTATCTGTTCTACGCACCAGGGGAGATTCTGCTACAGAGGCAGACAAAATAAGTATTTAAGAAACAAGTAACCCACCCATTTCCCATTTAAATCTTGATTACAACCGAATGCAAGTTACACTGAGTTTCAAATAAGAGCAGTAAAATATTCTAAGCAGTATACTTGTTCAAAAATGAAGCACATCACTGTTTACTTAGTGAAGATATCCTGCACTTATCATTATTTTACACAATGTTTCATACACAGGGTATACAGTACTTTCTCATACTGGTAAGGTTCATTCAATGGTTTTGACATATGTATTCACAAATGAATGTATTAAACCCATTTTCAGGTTGTGTACGACAGGGATCTCACCTGAAAACCAGAAAACCAAAGGCTTAGTGATTCCTTGCCTAGGGGAGGAGGTAGCTTTGTTACACCAAGGTTCATCCCTCAAATTTAT
>WURT03143443.1:0-11166 GCA_009936505.3 Holothuria glaberrima
GTAAAGGTGTATTTTATGTGGTACTAGATTGCATGTAAGGGCACCTAATTTTTCAAAAATTTTGAAAGGGAAGGAGTGTCCCCTCCCCCGGGCCAGTAATCACACAGCATACTGCATGACCCCCTTAGAGATAAATTCTGGCTATGTCACTGATTATTACTGATTGTAAACCCGATGCATGTCTATAATACGTATATTTATATGTTGAAAGCGCGCGGTAGTGCGCGAAAAATTTTTAGTTACATTTTTCGGGCAAGTCATTACAGCCCCTATATCAAATTGAGCTCCTAAGCCCATGATTATGACTCATAAAAAGTAAAAGCCTGCCAGCGAAAAGTGGGGGGGGGGGAACATTTTGTATTACGTCCCCCCGGACCAAAAAGTGGAGGGGACAAGTCCCCCTGTCCCCCCCCCCGGAATAGACGCCCCTGGTTGCACCACAATTGGCAACGCAAGCGGCAGGCATTCCACGGCACGTATGAAACAGCATCATTCACTGTTTTGATCAATGAGTCATCTAGTCCGCGAAGCGGACGTATTACAGCCACACTTTATTAAGTTGTATGTTCCACCAGTTGTGGCGGCGAGGGTTATGGATGGATTACCAGGACCGATGCTCAGCTTCCGACACATCAGTGAACACCGTGTGTTTTGTGAGATGGGTCGATTTTGTCATTCGAAAGAAATACAAATTGCAGCCTTTTCTTGTCCTAAGAAGAATCAGATCATCTGAAACCTGGTAGTCGAATACTCTGACTACAGAACTTAAAGAAGATCTATATTTTTTGAAAACCTGAAATCTCAGTTGGGGGGCACAAGGTTTTCCCCCTGCCCCCCCCCATTGGTGGCGCCACTGATGAGATGAATGGATTATCTGCGAGGAGCGCACGTAAAACGCACCGAAAAGTAGCATTCTGAAGACATTGTAGCAATTCTTCATTTCATTTTTATTCCTTGCCCAAGGTAAAAGGAATCTATACGATCACGCTGGCGATTGTGTGTGTATGTGTGTGTACGTATGTGTGTTTGTGACGCTTAGCTTGTAATCACGATACATCAAGAAACCAATCATTGATACTCTCATACTTGGAATACAGAATTAGCATATGAAGAGGAAGATCCTATTGTTTTTGGTGGAGGTCAACGGTCATGCGAGGTCACCAGCGGTCAAAAACCGAAAACATTGTAAACGCCATATCCCTAGGTAGGAAGCATGGATAATTTTCATACTTGGCATGTGGATGCCTATTGCTTTTGGAAAGGGTCAAAGGTTATCTGAGGTCACCGGAGGTGAAAATACGAAATTCTTAAAAACTGCAATGATGGAATTCTTCAGACTTGGTCTATAACTATCATATTGGGAGAAAGAACCCTTTTGTTTTCAGTGGCGGTTAGAGGTCATATGAGGTCATCATAGGTCAAAAACCGAAAATCTTGAAAAACATGATATTTCAAGACAGGGATGATGGATCCTTTTCATACGTTGTACTCGGATGTGCTTTTCAAGAGAGAGGGGACCCTATCGGTTTGATGGAGGTCGAAGGTAACATAGGGTCATCAGAGGGGAAACTTCGATAAACCCCTAAACTAATTAGACAGTGAGCGGTAACTCCAAATTGTGTCCGGCGAAAAGGCAGAGCTGAATTTTTCTACCAAAGATTAAGTTGAACAATATTTATTTTTTCACAAGCGTAACTGTTACAGTAATAATTCAAATTTGAATTGCGTAATTATGAAGATGTGTAAAGGATGCTGTGACTATAGCGTGATTACAAGTAGTTAATGCCTAACGAGTTGTTAATGGCATAATGGGTTAGAGCTCCCTCTCTCATACAAACGGCCGTGGTTTGAATCCCTTCTACAACATGTTCTTTTTTAATTTATTTTTTTATTTTTTTATTTTTTTTTTGTTATTCAATATTTGGTGGGTTAAAAGTTCATGTGAGGTCAGCAAGGGCCAAATTGTGAAATCAACGTTAAAATGATGTAGTTGAGCAGCATCAATTTGAGGGATGAACCTCACTTAACAGAGTACCCCCTAACGACAAGGAATCATTAAGCCTTTGGGTTTTTTATATTATTCAAATTCCTCCCTAATTCCTCTTGTTAAATTCCTTCATTTTCTATTTTTACAAAGCTTTCGCGGCCAGGTTTCTAAGGGGGAGGGAGGGGGATATCTGGATCATATCCCACCAACCAAATTTGGTGAGGGGATACATCCCCCAATATTCAATGATCCAAGGATCCCCACCCCTGAAATAAGGTGTCATTTTGCCTGTAGTCAGTGACAACATTTTCGTTTTGAAGGGAACCTTACATGAATTACGAGGTATTACGAACTTTTTAACAAAAGGTTCCGCGCTGAGTTTGGCAACGGTAGGAAAACGTTTTGTTTGGGAAATCAATACTCTTAAAAAAGTTCAGCATGAAGTGAGGGTATTACCCCATTCATAGTTTCAGAGGGTGTGTTATTTAATATAGTTGGATCAGCATAGGTAAAATTCTATGCCATGTTGCCCTAGATCAGAATCAGATCATCGTTACCAAAACACTATATGATTATGAATTGGTGATTTGACTAAACTGAAATGATTTTATCTTTTGTACTATACCCCCAGCGGTCGAGAGGAGGGGGAAACTAGGGTAACTGCCAGGGTGACCCTCGAGTGGCATCGGTGGCATTAAAATGTTTTAAAACATAATGCAACATCCCGGGGTCTACATGGTGCTTTCGACTGCCCTATCATTCCCTCCTTGATGTCGGTCTATTTGAAGCAACATTAGTCACCCCTGTCAAAAGGTCCTTCGCCAAACCCTGCTTGGAGGCGCAAGTTGCCCCCGTTAGAGCAGTGCAGAAACAGTCTTTCCGACGTGTCAAATTTAGCGCCCTGGAAACTTTTGACTGAACTTTCTATTCTGTGACGTTTAAGTGTAGGTCCATTAGAAAGCCCATAGAATGTCTATGGGGTCGGTTGGTCATCCAGGTCTTTTCGTTACCCTAGCAACTTTTGAGTGAAAACAACACCTAACTGCAGTATGACCATATGGGAACACGTGACGGGCTACACTGCTGGAGTTGGTAACTCTTGGCTCAACTTTTAGGTTTTAACATTGGATTTCAGAGTTAAAGTAGCCCATGAAATTTAGAGGTAAAGGAAATTAGATTATCAAAGAGTGACAGTCTGTAGAAAATCTCAATATAAAAAAAAAATGTGCTTATTTTCATCTATTAGACCCTACTTTAACTTACTAGGTTAAGAAATATTAAGGGCCGGGCTTTATTGATAGCGGAGATGGTCTCTTATTGTATGTTGCTCGATATGCCTTTTTCATTTTCACCCTTCTCACACAGTAGCCTATAGTTGAACATTGTACATATTTGAACATATTCTCTTCTTGTTTTCTTCGCTCTTCACTCCCTAAATTCCTCTCTTTCTGGAAGACTTGACTTAGCCCTTGCTATTTCAGTTTACCCACACTTCGACTGTCATTACATTTTCACTAAGTGAAAATGCATTTATGTCAAAATCATGCCATTACATGTCCCTCAGACCAAAATAATGTATAGAGGTTTTTCACGTGACGTCATCACACCACCGATTTCATCTCGCCGTCTATGTTGGCCGTCAAACTAGCTATGTAGTGCCGCAGTGCAGTGCTGTAATCGCACTATAAAGCCGAACGCACACGGACGTCAGAGAACGCGAAAGACGAAACAAAAAATACTTTTCGTGTTTTCTGAAGTCTATGGTGCGCCAAGCGTGCCATAAGTCCTGAAATCGACATATGTCGAATTAAATTGGCATATGTCAGTTTCTCGTGTTCTGATTGGATAAAATCGACACATGTAAGAGAAACTGACATGTGTCCAATTTAATCGACATATGTACGGTTTCTCGTACTCTCATTGGACAAACACGATCGTCTTACGCGATTTTGACGGGCAAGATTGCTCGTCTTTTTGGTTTTAAAGGGCACGCATTCATTGTGTCACAGTTGTATCTATGGTTACGCCGTGCGCGTGTGCTCTTAACACGCTTACTGCGTGTGTGTTTTGCCCTTCAGTGCCTGGGAATCCTACTCGCGTGACGTCACATGAAATCCCTCTATAGTAGCAACTCAAGGTTAAACATTAATTGATATGAGTAACCCGACTAAATTATCAGTAAACTATTCCTAGCATGATCATCTACAGAGAGTATTACTTTTGGTAGTAAAACTTAAGGCGAGCTGTTCTAAACAGCATTCCAAAGGCCGGGCAAATGAACCGTTTACCGGGCATCAATTTTACCACTTGCTTACTTTTAGAGCCTAGGCTTTTAGGTGGCGGCCGGCGGCTAATTAGCTGCCAGCGACGTCCATTAATGCGGCCGTGGAAGATTCGAGGAGCCAGAACATGTTTGTACGTGCAATTTCTTCAGTGCAATCTAGAGCAGTTGAATGACACATAGAGGCCAACTGGTTCTTCTCACATGGTGGAAGCAAAAGTCTCGTAAAAAATTTATGCTATAAGTGAGGTTTCCTCAGATCTAGGGCATTTGAGATGTCAAATTTTCTCCCGTACTGGTGACCCACGCATAGTATACGTAGAGTTTTTTAATAACAAATTGTTTTAAGTGTGCAATTTTCTACAATCTAGGGCGGGAGTAATGCCAGATTTTCTCCACACACCGGTGACACCAACCTGGTAGACGAAAAGCCACAGTGGCAACTTTGTATTGTAGAGTGCACTTTCCTGACATTTAGCACATTTAAAATGTCAAAGTTTCTTACCCCAGCCCCAACATTAGTGGGGCTGAGGTCGGTTGTGACCTAGGTTGCGACCCCGCAAGACGTCCCAAATAACAAACCACCCTTAAAGTTAAGAATCCCTTAAATCGTCACTGTCTGCTGTTAAGGCACTTTCGGAGCTCTTATGCGTGGGCTTCTCCCCCAAGAATGAGCTTCTTCCTCCAAGCCTGAATTCGACCCCGGTGGCTACTACAACAGTGGAAACGCCGAAAAGCCGAAAACACCGGAGAACCCCTGTGATGTCATGCCTGTTTCTACAGGGAGCTTGCACAAAGGCCAAACATCAAATTCAGTGGACGGGTTACTTGTTCCGGAGGACACTGAGCCACGCACCACGTTGGTTTAGTACATGGCTTAGCGTCCAGTTGTGTTTGTTAGTCCTCCAGGAGGTGGTTGCGTTAGCTGACGTTTGCACTTGTGAAACCTCCCTGTATACACTTTTCCAAAGTCCCCTCGACTCTCTATTATATTACGAAGGGCCGAAATCAAACGATACTCCTTTATGATCTACTTAGCCGAAAGGACAACACTGTTTCTTGTTTCGACGGCAATAGAGGAGTTTGTATACCGGCACGAACACATAGGTCATAACTTAATGGTGCACAACTCAAGTAGGCTGCAACACCTGGTGATATTTTTACCTTTTGTGCCAGAACTGAATTATTTGAAAACAAAACAACGGTACCAACAGGTGTCAAAAAGCAGCTGGAAAGTGACATCAACTTAATAGTTGCATTGAATTCAAATACTTTGTAATAAAATGTAAAATTAGTTTATTCCCGCAGCATGGTGCTTGGACAACCAAAAATTGATCTCCCACTGGCGAAATGGGATAGTTGTATTGTAACGTTCACGCACCTATGGCAAAGGGCATTTTATTATGTTATCTTAAACCGGGTAAAGTTGTAATATAAATAAAAAAACAATTTATTGCAAAGTTACTATTAACGTTAGTCATTCATTTATGTGGGTCCTGCCGACATTTTGGACGATGTTTGTGTCACCATAGTAGAGGGCGTGAAGAGGAAGAGTCCCTCCAGCCGGGAGGCTTTCCACAATTGGGTTGGTGCAGTTACAAAAAGGTTTATGACATATCCAGTCTGGATGAGTAACACTTGCGAATAAAAGTTTCTTTTAAATGTTAAATTTACCTTTGGCGAAATCACAATGCAAGGTATACACTGTGGTTATGTTGTTTACTTGCAGTGGTGGATCCAGGGGCACAACACGCGCCCAATATGGGCCGTCATGGGTGAAAAATGGCAAAAAATTCTTCAAAATGTGTCAAATATAGCACCATTTTGCATCTCAGCCCTCTACCAAAAGCAAAAATTTCCAAAGGGGGAGGGGACACCTCTCCTTACCACCCTCCACCAAGACAGCCATCAATCAAGCTTGCGCCCCCTCTATGGGGAAATTCCTGGATACGCCCCTGTACTCATATTATCTTCAGATACAGCTTAAGGCCACCGCACACTGCCCCGACCCGACTGCAACGCGACAAAACTCATTTACGACTTCTCTTTGCAAGTGAGTCTTAACGAGTTTAAACAGTCGCGTATAGTGTCTGAGTCGGGTCGCATGCTAGCCGCAAATTGAACCGACCCGACTCACACAAAACTGATTTATAATCAGAATAAAATGGCGGGTAAGTCTCGGAGAACTAGACTACCGTTGTTGCTTCTTCTGCTGCTAGACTGCTAGATGAGGAGTTCGAGGATGAATCAATAACGAAAAGGTTCGCAAGGCAGGCAGGGGCCTAAATACAGGGGGTGTGTGGGGGTGTGACACCCCCAGTGAATATCAAAATTCCGTCTCTGAGCGCCAAAAAGTCGGTCTCAAATTCAGTTCAGTATGACTTTGTAAGAGCAGGCCAGACATGAAGAACATTTGATACCGTACTCAAATTGAAATTCCGGCAGAGATGAAGTAAAGTGAAAAGATTGCCCGAATTTTTTATTGGGTTCCCGAAATCAAATGCCCGAAAAATGTGCAAAAATTTTCGCGCGCTCCGTGAGCATGTAGTGGTTTAGCGGTCTATTTTATGCACCTGAACTGCAACGAATTTCGAACAACTTTTAGAGATTCGGGCAAAAAAATTTTCTGCCCCCAAATTGGAAGAGTCCCGTACGCCTATGATTATCACTACCAGTGGCGTACGCAGGGGGTAGGCATTGGGCCATGCCCCCCTCACAGATCACATTTTTTTCTAGTTCCTAAAAATATGTAAATTTTGTACTTCAAAAGGTAGCATATGTGGCACCAGATTAAAGGTAAGGACACCCAATTTTTCAAAAATTTTCAAAGGGGAGGGGGTGTCTCCCCATGGTCCTCTTCACTGACGCTAATTTTTTCTTTTTAGTTCCTAAAAAACTTAAATTTTGTAACACAAATTTTACTTCTTAAGGTAGCATATGTGGCACCAAATTGCATGTAAGGACACCCAGTTTTCAAAAATTTCAAAGGGGAGGGACTCACCCTCCCCATAAATCCCTCCCCCAGGCCGGCGATCACACAACATACTGCATGCCCCCCCCTTTGAGAGAAATCCTGGGTACGCCACTGATATCTTCTGTAAATTGTACTTATCTAGGAAATTTGGATCGTACAACTATGTCAATGGGAGTCGGTCTCCAAGAAGTAGTTGGTCCCAACATAGTTTACACCCCCACCCTACGAATTCATGTATATACGCCCCTGAAGAATACGTGGGACACAGCAGGGCCGAAGAGAGCGGGGGTGTGGGGGCGTCACACCTTCAATATTTGGTCGCCGTCGGCAAATTTTCGGTCTGTCGGCAAAAAGGGGAGAGGGGAAGGAAAAGAAGAGAAAATGAGAGGAGGAAAAGAAGAATGAAGGGAAAGGAAAGGGGAGGAAGGGGGTGGAAGGGAAGACGGAGAACGGAAAGAAAAAAGAGAAAGAGAGACGGGAGCGCGCGGCCAAACTGTTATCGGCTATTTCGGCTCTTTATCTAATTGGCCCATTTAAGTTGAAGGCAAACTGATCATACATGCGACGGTCGTATCAACGGCCGTCTGTGTAATTTGACGAGTGACCGAGTCCGTCAGCAACTCGGGGAAAGAAAGGGAATTAAAGGCTTCCGTATATGCGCGCTATTTCGGGTCATATGACATTCTTGAAAAACCACTTTCTGGATATTATTACTCACTTTTATAATCACCAATGGATCAGCAGCACCCGATTACCCATGGAAAGGGTATCCTTAGCCCGTTTTCTAATCCCTAACCTTGACTTCAAACCATAGGCGTAGGGAAAGGGGGGGCTGTGGGGGCCGGATACGATATAGAACGCATCCTGGCGTTCAAAGCGTATTTTGAACGCTAGTGTGAAGATTCTTAACACTTTTTTCCAGTTTTAAAAAAACCGGACGCCTAATTAAACACTTATTTGAACGCCTGATGCGTCTAGTGTTCCAATGCTGAACGCATTGTGTTCGAATTCTGAACGTCAGGTTCATCTCCATCAGTATAGCGACATGACGGGAGGAATAGCCTAACACATTTAAATTATTAGGAATCATTACACTGGATCCGTAATATTTTATGAACCAAAATATACCTATCCTGTGACTTAATATTTTACCGAGAGATATGCTAAAACCTTAGAGCTTCCGAGGGCTTTTCCCCCTGGACCCCCACCAGGGGCCCTAAGGCGTGACCCTGGACCGCACCCGCTTAAACTCGCGCTTCGTGTTTGTTTTCGCGCTACGCATTAACAGATCTGTCGGCAAAACATAATCTCAACACGGCCCCTAAAGATCACACCTTCGCTACGCCCCTGGACACAAGAAGCATATCTTAACCCTTAAAAAGGAGGGGGAGGGTTGGCCGACTCACCAAATGCTCAGTGATGTGTTCGCAGATATACTCGGGATAAATTAAATCATAGCTAAAGGTTTAGTCTCTTGAATATGCTGAGAAATTCATGCGAATTGTGGGAGGATATTACCCGGCAAATAATAATTTCGCAACTATTATGTGAATATTTTAAGAGAAGATTTTTATAGGAGACCCAAAGATTTGAGTTTAAATTTTCTTTTTTTGTGAACTTGGTCAAGTAACAAGTTATAGTATGCTGTGCCATTGCTACACGCGTTTCGCACAGGAACGAAGATTACTTCGTTGAGCATCAGTAGAAGGGTATATTAAAAGTAGGCAATGTTTGCCAGAGTGTCACGTTCAAGAAAGGACGATAACTATCAAACATTATAGATAGAATTCACGGTGGGATCCCAATTAATATAAATGAATAAATGTAGCTTTCAGATTGCTTGGTAGGCCGTTAAATTTGTTAGCAGCTGGCGTTAGAGAGTTACGATACGGTAGCCCTTTCCGGTTTAGTCTTATCCCGGCGTTATGTGCAGGGCCGAGAGGTGTGTCAGAGATTCCTATTAAATAAGGTTTGTTTGCATGGTTAACAATGTTTGGAGAGTCGACCAAACCCCCTTAAAACAATTAT
Organism: Holothuria glaberrima; assembly: GCA_009936505.3. Lineage (NCBI taxonomy): Eukaryota > Metazoa > Echinodermata > Holothuroidea > Aspidochirotida > Holothuriidae > Holothuria > Holothuria glaberrima. The sequence goes on from WURT03143443.1 coordinate 9,271, forward strand.
CAATCAATAATTTCTAAAAAAAAAAGAAAAAAAAAGTCGGCATTTTTCCTTGACCTTGCAGTGCAGTTGCTATTTCAATGTATGCGTGGGATTTTACTGTCTTGTTGTTATAATGTATGTTGCTGACGTCATATAACCTGGACACCGTTTGTCACAACTCAATAAGTTGGACCCCTTAGTCCTTAGTCTACATGCGGGCCGCCATTTTGACACTTGATACGGTCACCTGATTTCCAGAATGCGTCTTCATTGGCTATGGAACTCCAGTCGCGTTGCAGTCGGGTCGGATGACAGGCGCACACTGGCCCGACGCTACTCAACTCGAACGCGACGGCTAAAAACTCTGCGACGAATAACAAACATGTTTGATACGCCCGATTTCCTTAAAACTGTCGCAAGTGAGTCGGGTCGCAAGCAAATTTTGCCGCACATTGCATCGACCCGATTCAAACCCGACGGCCAGTCTTAAGGAGTTTTGTCGCGTCGCAGTCGGGTCGGGGCAGTGTGAGGTGGCCTTTACAATGAAAATGTATGTTATCTTACACATACAGCATATATCCTTTTCCACAAAGGTCTGGAGATGGGGACATGGCACCTGATTCCAGAATTGTATCCGAGTCCACTTAACCCAAGTCCGAGTCAATTCCTATCCCAGTTGGCCCACTACCCATTGCAAGGGAGAGCCCCAGACATAGTCTGTTTGACAATGTAGCATACTGTAGACATGTCTGCTTTTCTTTCACAAGCTGTGTTAATTATATCGTTGTTAGGACTGAGTTAGAGTTAATAATAACTTAGATGGCTGGGTGTGACCATACGTTGATGTGTATAGAGGGATTTTATGTTACGTCACGCGATGGAGATTCAGGGGCGTAACTCGAGGGGGTTGGGATGGTTCATCCGCCCCCTACTCGCAAAAATGTGACTCTGGCAGGGCAAAAATCTTTTTCGCAGGACAAGATTGCGAAATAAAATAATAAAAAATAAATTATTATGACCAAAAAGTCTTAACATTTTTTGAGGGTTTGATAAAAAGTTTCGAACTAAAATTAAATAATAGAAAGGAATTAAACATAGTTTTTAAGACAATAGACCTATATGAGCTTTAAATAAGTACAGATTCTTCTTTATGTAAGTTTAAACCCCCAAATTTTTTGCGCTCTTCGCGCAGTGCACTTTCACAGTTTAGATTCCGGGAAAACCTTTAAACAGAGCCGACTGTATTCTTCTTACCTGTGAGAAAGATCTCATAGACAACATAAACATTGATACCGTCTTAAATGATTGGTCGACAGAGAAAATGCGAAACCTAAAGATAAAGTATACTTTTTACACTGCATTAAAGCCTATAATGAAGCAGAGGTTTCAACCTTCAAGTAAAAGTTAAAAAAACTGTTTATTTATTTAGGTATATATTATACAAAAACTGTGTTGATAGTGTTAATGGATCATGCATGAATACCATCATTACCATGTGTATAGATTAAAGTAAAGATTAAGTATACTGTTATACTATGTTATGAGGATCTCGACTGTGAAATACCTACAATGTACAGTTCTGTTCTGTATGTGGCATGGTTGCCGACAAAGTATGAAACCACAGTATTCAGTGACAGAATCATGGTATATATACCTTCCTTTTTACAACATGAAGTCACAGGGCACTGACTGATTTCGCAGGGCAAAAATACCTTCACCCCCAATAAATCCTATTGAGTTACGCCCCTGTGGAGATTGCCTGGCAGTGAAGGGCAAAACACACACGCAGTAAGCGAATTTACAGCAAACGCGCACGACATAACCCTACAATCTTGGACAATGAAAGGGGGAGCGGGGGTGTCCCAACGAGTTTTGTCCAAGATTGTCTGAGCTCCAAGCGAGCTATTTACGAGAACA
>WURT03143465.1:0-11165 GCA_009936505.3 Holothuria glaberrima
ATGTTTTTCTAGGGTGTTAAATTCGTAGGGTAACCTCCTCCGCCGGGATTCCCCTTGAATTAGTGGCGTGCTACCTTGAGTGCACATAATTGACCTAGCCACTGTATGATTGTGGACACACCTAATACTGACCAATTGTACCAGCCATTTATAGTACATTATGTGTGCTATTGTGAACTGTTGTAGTCCACAACCCTTGAAAGGTAATTGGCAGTTATCTAAGAACCAATTTGTGCAGTAGAGCATTCAATGAGGCTAGTGTTACAAACTTGGGTATTAAACTTTGGGTATATATTTAATCTCCCCTGTTTTTGGCCAAAAATAGGGGTCTAAGGTGGTATTCCTTATGGGCAGAGAAGATCGTAATGGGGTGAGACCGTGTTTGGTCTAATGGTAGAGCATCCGCCTCTCACGCGGGAGGCCCGGGTTGGATTCCCAGGTCAAGTCATACCAAAGACTTTAAAAATGGAACCTTCTGCCGTTGTGCGTGATGCTCTGCATAAGCAATGGAGTAAGGGAAAACAAGCCAGTGAGCCACTTCTGGAGAAAAGGCGTGGCCAGCTCGACTTGAACCAATGGGTTGTAAACTGGGCCGTTAAACCTCATCTAACTAACCTAATGGGGTTAGAGGTTTTATTTTTGGCTGCCTGTGTCATTCTCCTGAGACGAAATGAAAATTTGCTTCTTTTATTCATAGCTGCTAAGGGTAAACTTTACTGCTTTTCTAATCAGGGTGTTCATAAAATAGTGTACTCCCTGTTAACCCATGGGTGTCAAGTGTTAGCTACATTCAGTTTAAATTTTTTTTTCAATCAGTGTTTGGAATGTTTTGTGGCTTACCTGTCTTTGCTTTTTCTCATACTGTTTCCAGAATAATTTTTTTTCAAAATATGCAAAGGTGAACTTTTTTTCTGCAAAAATTGTCAAATATATGTACATGGATGCCAAAAAGTTTAATAGCTTGCTGGGGGGGGGGGGGGGGTTGCTGGCAAGCATAGATGCCGACCTCAATGTATGCGTGGTATGTCAATTTCTTGCTCTATGTAAGTATTTGTTCATGTCCAGTTTCGAACTGGCAGTTGTGAAAGCTGGTAAGTGCACATTGTTGTAGGGGATTACAATGGCTGTAATTCCATGGAATCTCATTGCTTTGAACTTGAAGAGGCCTTTAAACTGTCTAAAGTCCAAATTTCTTTTCCTTTTGACACATTTTCTAAAAATTTTTAATAAAATTAAAATCTTACATTTTGCAGATAACTCACATGGTATTACATAATCTGCAATGAGAAGTATTGTTTTCACTGATCCTACATCAATTCAGCCATAGGACTGTCATGCAGGTCTTCAGTACTCTGTATGTATAGCATCCTCTGTATGTATGGTACCCTCTATTTTTATGTGCTTCATATTGTTTTAACTGACCTGGCATGTCACTTGATAATAATTCCTTGCACAGATGTTGACCTCTTCCAGAGTGGCATGGTGGAGGTTAAGATTCCTAGTGATGATCTCATCGAAGCCATGAAAGAATCCAACCTGCAGGATATATCGTCACTGGATGCCCATTGGGGCACAGTGGTTGTCCGCAGAATCAGTCATGATGATGAGACAGATGGAGGCAAAACTGAATTTCACTGGAGTAATGAAACCTTCAATTGGTTTGCTACACCTGCCTGGGGCCAATGCGCATTGTCTCCAAAGAATTTTTATGACTGGCTAATGCTAACCCTAATCCCCAAATATTGCCTAACCTTAACAAAGGATGCAATCAATACAATACCCTCAGCCAGTCAGAAAAAAACTTCGAGACAGTGCGCATCAGCTCTCTGCCTGTAGACTCATACCATAGTCAGCCTTGTTCGTGGGTCAAAGGACATGAACTAGTAGCATTTCATTCCATTTGCATCATGAGCTTGACATGCTTGCAAAACATCTAATTGCCTCATTGCTTTCCGTAGTTACATAGTTGCAAGATCATCAGCTTAATTTGTGGCCATGAGGTCTTCATGTCACATAAAGAATGATGTAAGTTTAGCCATGATCGTCTTTAATGTGTATGGTTCATTGTAAAGGTTGGTGTGAGTGTGCATTTTAATACTAACACCAGTACTGAGCACATAATCTCTACTCTAATATACTCCAACCCTTAGGCTCCGGAAATCAGGGTACTTATATCTGTAGAAAGATGGAAACTTTAATAAGCCCATGATCCACGATTTTGAGGTGCAGTCCTTCCCTTGCCACAAACCCCATTTCTATATAACTCTATTTCTGTTAATTTACTTAGAGATGTCAAGGAGTGTTTCAGGATTATCCAAAAATTACATATTCACATCTTAAAATCAAATGTAGTCCTATGTATTTTGCTGGGGAAGTGCTTTTTATGTTAGCACTGTATCAGAAACTTGGCAGAGTCATAGCCAGGATACACATTGTGAAGGTTGGGCCTGGAAAATTGTGGGGATATTTAGGGGGATCTTATACAGGCACTGGGGAATAGTCAACACTGTATCAGAAACTTGACAGTAGTTTCAGCTGGGACGTACATTGTGAAGATTGGGAAAATTGCAGGGATATTTAGGGGTATTTTACACATGTACTTGCACACTGTCTGAGCACTTTAAATTTAGCAGGGAATGAAACACAATTGTTATGTTACATTTCCATAAGTCACGTCCCCACCCTGCTGGCATACACTAGGGGCCATGGTTACAATTAAATCATGCTCGCTCTGTTTGGGTGTGGGAGATGTGGTTACAATTAAAAAGTGTATCTTGATGGAATAAACTTCATCCACAGATAGGCCTTATGATCTTTATCAAGTATTCCAAGTCTGCCCTTATCATGTGCCATAACATTTCACTCCCCACCCCTCACCCTCCTCTCCCCCACACAATCACCATGATAGGAAAATGAAAGGCTCTGCCTCAATAGGCAGCTGTCAATTTTTATTTTAATTGTTGGGGCTACTATTAGGTTTAATACCAATATTTGAACCAATTTTGTTTTATTATTTGCAATAGCTCCTGGAGTATTATTTGCAATAGCTCTTCCAGTTACACCATGCACAAGCAAAGAGCTTAATCTTGAACCGCGTGTTTGGTCTAGTGGTTAGAGCATCCGCCTCTCACGCGGGAGGCCCAGTTTCGATTCCCAGGTCAAGTCATACCAAAGACTTTAAAAATGGAACCTTCTGCCGTTGTGCGTGATGCTCCGCATAAACAATGGAGTAAGGGAAAACAAGCCAGTGAGCCACAACTGGAAAAAAGGCCGTGACCGGCTCGACTTGAACCAATTGGTTGTAAACTGGGCCGTTAAACCTCATCTAACTAACTAACTTGATCTTGAAAGCTCTGGTTCAAACTTCAGCAGTGCTTCTACTCCTTTTTGTGAATTCATAACTTCACATGTGAACAGTCCCAGTTTTTAGTACAAACATTTGATCTCTGAGATTTGGCAGCATGGACCTTGCACCTTCCCAGGTTCAAGTCTTAGCAAAATGCTTTTTGAGTTTCTCTGAATACTTAACTCTGATGTGTGGTATAAAATAAAAGTATAGCATCTTAACAATCTGGGGATCCAGCCATAGTAGAGGGGAGAGGAAAAAGACTGGGACACGTGATGTCGATGGCTTAAGACCAAGCAGAGGATGGGGATGCAGACTGGGGGTGAATGAAGACTGCCAACCAAGCATGGTGGGATGGAAGAAGGATATAGGGGGAGGATAGGTGTCAGACCAGGAAACTCTTCAGGATAGGGGGGTCAAGAAACTGGGGAAGTCTAATCTTTTGCTGTTGTCTAAACCAGCTAATTTGAATGACTCAAGATCAAGTTGAAGTTCAAGGTTCAGTTCAAATCAAAGTTCACAACTCAGCAGTACTGCAGGGTAGTAGGTCTCCACAGGGCTGTAACCTGATAACGATGTTGCATAGCCCACCATCTGGTTGTTCTGCATGGCTGTCATCCAGCCTGGAACCATAAACCTCCAGCGTTGTGATCTCTTCCCTCTCAGTGGCTGTGTGGATTTCCAGATAAATAAGGTGCTTCTGTAACTAATGGCTAACTAATAGCTGTTTTTAATGGCTGAAAGTGATATGATTCCTTCAAGGAAATGAAAAAGCCTTCTACTAAGGATTAAACTGGAGCCTTTAAGGTAGTATCTTTGCAACTTATGGCATAGCAGTCTCAGCCAGTCACATGACTGGTTTCTTTTTCATGTGTTTCTTGGAACTAGCAAAATGGGCAAAACATGGATATTAGTTATTGGAGGTGTGTGCAGCATTCATGGCATGTGGGAGCCCCATATTGAGTAGAACCCAATGATTTAACAGAGGTTAGGTCATTTTGAGATTGCTGGTTGTAAATCTTGAAAGAATCTTCATTAGTTGAGAGAGATGCTATTGGGTGTCATGTTTAGCATTTGTGTCACGAAGGTGTCCTATATTTATTAAATATTGGTCAAGCTGTCTAAAATGTTGACCAGTGACCTTCCATTCACCCCACACCAGGGAATAATGTATCTGGTATTGCATAGCAATTTGCTATACAAGTTGGCCAAATTGCTACACAAATGCAAAAATGTGTAGCAATATTTTGTGTGCATAACTGTAGGGTTTTCAGTGATTTTACTCTACAGAAGGGAAAAATTCTCAAAACTGCTATGCAAAATTTGAATACTAAATTATTCTCTGCACACCCCATCCCCTCCCCCACCAAAATTGCTCAAAATTGACTTTGTAACATCACTAAAGGAATGCACTGTTTAGAAATGATTCTGGGAACTTTGAGAAATTTGATGCAGTAAACCTGAGCGTTATACTGTACAGTATATAAATAGAACCTGTGATTTTCATACTTGCACTGTCTAAAAAGGAAAGTGTGGGAATAAAAAAACTTGTGCAGGACACATTAACACTATAATCAGGAGGCTAGTAGTCCATAACAAAGTGCAATTTGTAAGTTTGCCCCTTCTAAAAATATTCCAATTTCAATGTTTCAGTGTTGAATTGGAAGCCATGACAGTTGCAATAGAGACACCCTTGTAGGAATTCTCCCACATTTTTGTTCACTGTATTGGTGTACAATGCAACAGGCTACTTGTCCCCCCTCCCCACCCTCCCCGTCCCAGGAAAATATGCCAATGTTGGGAAAACATGCATTAAAATTTTGAGTAAAAGTGCTACAGCCCCCACAACTGGAAGTAGCCCAGTAACCTTTACGGTTCATTGTCACAGAATAACTGCTTTCAATTGGCCAAAAAGAAGTTCTTTTCATGTATGATTACCTTTCTGGTGATTTAATCTGCAACATTCTCTTTCATCAGTATACATGAGATGGAACACAGGGTGCTAAACTGCGCAGTTATATTTAACAAGGAGCAATAATATTCATTTACTCTCATTGCTATAGAGCTGCACTAGACGAGCAATCCATTCAGCATGCAACTCATATGTATTCTGCAGGACCTACTAACATATATTTAGTGCTATCCATCACTTCTAAAAGCACATACTTATCTATTTACACAATGTATGTGCACTGTGCATCTTATATGCTAATTATATGCAAATTATATGCATGTGATATGTACACCACATGCGCAATATCTTCATATTTAGGAGATAATCTTTGTATTAAAGCTTGTTAATTTCTCTCGCATGTTACTTCTAAATTTGAACTTAAATATACAGTAATTTTTGTATTAGATAACATGGTTAAATATAACAAATTATTAAAACCTGAGTGCCTGCAGTTTATGAATATGTGCTTTTCTTCTGTCCAAATAATGAGTTACTAATACTATTGTACCCACAATGGTACAATTAAAGGACAATAGCAACTATTGCATTATATAGTAGGTCAGTGTTGCAATTGTTCATTAGATGTTTATTTGCTTTTTAAAGTAATGGTGGAATATCTGACATTTGTGGTCAATTTACCAATGTAACTGTAAACAATTAGAGTAAGCAAGAGATTGATAGAGAGTGCTGTTTTAATCAATTGAGATCCATATTGCGAGTGAATATATTTAAAAGAAAACAATTAGAACACAAAGAATTTTTTTTTTTGTTGTTTACTAAGTTTGACTCCAGTGAGCCCAGAACTGGTTTCATAAACAGTGAATCAAAACCTTACATAGTTAAAGATTTTTCCTCCACAATATCCAATGAAAAGAAGTTTTGAATCCACAAGTTTTATTGATATAATTTCTTAAGTTTTATCTGAAAGGTTCCTACAACAATGAGCACCAAACGGAAATGTAAACCAGTATGCAGTGTGTTGTAAAGAAGTGCTGTTTTAAACAATTCACATCCATATTGTCAATTCCTAAATTCACATTTAAACAATTTGTAAACCACATGTACAATGCTGTTTTACTTATGCCGTGAGTCTTAAAGGAGATCAGTAAACAATAAATCTAGATCAATTGAGTTAAAAGTAACAAACTACTGCAGATAATCTCTTTGTAGTAACAAAAATAGTCCATTTAACTACATATTATGCTTTGGGTTAATTTAAGATTTGTGTAAAAGTTTCCATCTCTGTTTTATAGTTATCTTTAATTTAATTTGAAGAAAGTTTAGTAAACCGCTATAGTCACGCATAAATTATCATTCGTCTTTTCCCTTCAGGTGAGCTAATTGAGCAACGCATTTCTGGTGGAAACTCAGAGACGGATGAAAATGAGAATGCTGTCGGGATTACAGATGTTGATGGGACGAGCTCAGATTCCGATGCATCAAATGAGGTAATCATACAATCTTAAATCTTAAAATTTCAACAAAATTTTTATCAGGAAGAGAAACCTAAGTAGTTTGATGGGAATCAAACCTTTCCATTGTTAGATGACTAATGTAGATAATGTAATATGGCACTTTTAATTTTCTTGTCAGATCGTAAGTAGTTTATCTCTTTTCCATTCTGGCAAGTTGGCTTCATTGCTTGAGTAATTTAACGTGAAGCTTGCTTTTTTTATTCACGCTAATGGTGTGTAACCACTTCAGGACTCTCATTGCCTGTTCCATTTAACACTAATTTGATTTTTGCATGTTTTTAAGATTTCTCTTTGGTCTCTGAAATGAAAAACTATGGATTTACTCTCTGTAATGACCTTTTCAAAATGATCGTAGCTTTCTAAGTGATGATTTGTCAATTGGGGACTGTGGTAACAGCACACTCTATTTATTGTGCAGTAAAATAACCATGGTGCTAATCAATATTTCAAGCTCCCTTGAAAGGTATTTCAACTATACTGTGCGAACAAAATTTTCGAAATTAGTTGACATTTGTTGACATTTGACTCCTGAGAAGGAACTACATACTTTCCATGCCATTGGAAGTTATCTAAGGTGGGATATGTGGAGGGGGTGAGACTGACCCAGTAATCTCAGAATATTTGCATTTTCTATAAAGGTAATTTTGAGATATTAGACCAAAAAAAAAATCCTTTGAACTGAATATTATTGGGGTGGGGGGCAGTGTAATTTTCAGCTTTTCTGACCAAGACAAAAAATCCTTCAAACTGGAAAATTATTTTTTTTGGGGGGGGGGAGCTGTATCTCCCACAGGGTAGATGGCCCTGTGCTTCACATGTCAAGACTTTCAGTCTGTAATCTCATTTACTTAACATACCATTTTGCATTTTTGGCAAATGTTAGTATTTATTAAGACTTTAATAGTGCAATTTTTGCATATGAACTTGAATTTTAGGAGTTTGAACTAGTCACCTGCAGGTTTCTGCCACATGTCTGTACTTGTATACCTTTCTAATTAGGTAAAAGTTCTGAATGATTTTGGTTGTGTGCCTGCTTTTGGTGTAATAACATTGTATCAAATATTTGGTGAGGGGATGTCATAATATACTTATCATGGTATAAATGAGTTTGAAAATGTATACATGGCTTGCAATTTTATTACATTTATAACACATTAATAGAAATGGAAGCAAGTTTTTGCCGTTGCCAACTAATCTAAATTGAAGTGGTGCTGAAAAGATGCACACACTGCATTCTAAAATGAGATTATGATGAGAAATTTTATTTGAGGTCATTTCATCTGCTGCCGTGGCTGGTTGAATCACTTTTGGCCCATAATCCTTCTAGAATAATAGACTGTTTGCCTATCTGTGAGTTAAATTCCAGTAGTGCACTTTTGTGTGCTCAGTAACAATAATACCAATTTACTGACCAGCACTATCAGCTGTGGTCAGCTGTGTGTCTAATATAATATAAGACATTATTTGCACACCTGATGGTGTAAATATATATATATATATATATATGTATTTCTCTAATTCCCACCTTAGGGCAAAAGAAGTTGTTGAAAAGTCAACCATAGAGCGAAAAAAAAAATAGGGCAAAAAAACGGATTCCCCTTAACGTTTTCTCACACTTTTTGTATAGGAGTACGTAAACATGCGGTATTAACGTCCTTTTACAGACACAGTCTATATGTTATTACTTCAAAGTCGACAATTTACGGACACGTATCTGTTAACACGCACGGATGGCAGGCTATTGAAATAACGTTGATAATATAGTGAGGACGTTCTGGGGAAATATATGCTTATGTATTTTATTATTTTTGTTTTCGCCTTAAGGTAGGAAGATATAAAGACTTTCGCCTTAAGGGGGGAATTAGCGTTATATATATATATATTATAAGTATAAGGCAATGCCTATGTTAGAGTAATAAAGACCTAAGATCTTCATGCGCTTATTCAATACAGCATTGGTTCACTCATTCATATAGAAGATGCAACATCACTCTACTTACTATATCAGCACAAATTTGAAGAGAATTTGATATATTTACTCATCTCCATACACCTGTCACAGACGTGTTCATCTCCATTATATGCAACGGTGGTTTTATTATCCTTTCTGGATAATACTATCTTCTGTGATAATGACCAAATTAGAAAGTGTTTACTAGCAGGGGCATAGCCAGTGGGGGCTCTCTCACTCATCTTGCTGCCTCCCCCCTCCCGCCCTAAAAAAATGACAGAATGCAGTGCAATTTCTTAAACTACAAAACAGAGCATGCACTTTACAGTGATACACCCTTTAAACACCTACTCATTACACATCAACACACCAAAATTTGTACTGTATCTATATAAATATAGTATGACCTCTATCATATCTTTATAAATATATTACCTCTTACCCACCCCCACTCTTTGGGAATAGTCTGGCTTAATTAGCTAGTGTAATTTCAAGGGTGTGAAATGTGAACACAAAGGTGTGATGTGGTGTTAGGTTGGCATTTTCCATGGTGTTCTGTTATCCAGTCAGTCTGTTAAGTCCTTGGCATGTGTTCCTGCAGAGTTAGGTCGAATTAGATATTTAAAGGGCACTTCTCTTCATCCCAGATAGTTCCAATTCTCCCAACTAAGCAAGTTGTAGCTCCTCCCATAACTTTGTAAAGGTCCTCCTTGTGCAGACACAAACCTCTTTTACTGCTTAAGGCCATGTCCTGGTGAGCATACAAGGCTATAATGTGTAATCCAAACACTCTCTCTGCATTGTGTGGAATGTGATCTGCTCTGCATCTTTTGAATTTTCAAACTTTGATGTCAATCAAAGAGCAGTCACCAACTGAGAATTTTGACACCCACACTAATAATAAACAATAGGGTGACAAGTCTTTGTCTTTAATGAACAAGGTAACCCTTAGGATGATAGAGAAGAGGCAGGTATGGTGGTTGTATGTGTTTCGTTTATTTCACTATATGCTTAACTTCACAGTTTAAACCATGCACTCATGTGCCATCTACAAACAATTACAACTCTTGATGATGACTATAATATTAAGTTAATAAACATATTAAACACTCACAGACACACAGCTGCCTAATTGTAGCAATGCAAATTAGCTCATTTAGCAATTCAAAGCTAGATAATTACCATTAGATCAATTTGCATCATATTTAATACTTGCGCTCTTACTGTAGCTCAGAGTGTCTGCTGGACATAAGCTGTGAGAATCAATTCCTTTATATCTGAGGATAAGGAGCTTGTCTGGAATCCTGCCAAGTACCTCAAAGGAGACGAACACATAGTGACAAGCATGCACTAATCATGATCTTTCTTTTAACATATTTCTCTTTTCCTTTGCATTTTGCCTGCTTGCAAATCTTTCCTTGCAAAGAATCTCACATTCTTGCCGCAGTATTTATCTGGCAACATAGAGGCCACGCCTGATGTCACATTTGATTCTACTCTTCATTCATGAATATTCATGAGATCAACCACTTGTAAGTACCTCATTTCATCATACATAGATTGATTCGCATGTCACATGCTTTTTCATTCCATTCAATTCCATTCCATTGTCATCTCTTTCTGTTTACATTTTGATGTTTTAATTTTTTTTTATTTTATTTATTTTTTTTTTGGCAGTGGTGGTGGTTGAAATATGTGTGTGTGGTACTGAGTTTTCATTTTCATTTTGTCTTGAGGGCACTTAAATTTTCATAGTGTGGTGAAGAGAAATGAATCTTACCAACATGAATGAGCAAGCTTAACTGTAACAAACTATCAGTGTTATGTTGACCTTTATCACCGTCAGTTTCCAGGTAATGAGGCCCAAGTTCTCGAGTGAGGACCTGTGGGCTATTTTCGGGAAGGGGGAGGGGGGACGAAAATGACATGCAGATGGTCAAAGGAACCAAAGATAAAAGAAAATACGTACTTGAACAAGGCCCAGAATAGTACAATATACTGGCCATGACTGAAACATCCAAGAACCCCTGTAATAGTGTATCTGCAGTCATATTGAAAATATGTACTTGAACAAGGTCCAGAATAGTACAATATAGTGGCCATGACTGAAACATCCGAGAACCCCTGTAATAGTGTATCTGCAGTCATATTGAAAATATGTACTTGAACAAGGCCCAGAATAGTACAATATAGTGGCCATGACTGAAACATCCGAGAACCCCTGTAATAGTGTATCTGCAGTCATATTGAAAATATGTACTTGAACAAGGTCCAGAATAGTACAATATAGTGGCCATGACTGAAACATCCGAGAACCCCCGTAATAGTGTATCTGCAGTCATATTGAAAATATGTACTTGAGCAAGGCCCAGAATAGTACAATATAGTGGCCATGACTGAAACATCCGAGAACCCCTGTAATAGTGTATCTGCAGTCAT